>CM056049.1:584657606-584923542 GCA_029574335.1 Rana kukunoris | reverse complement strand
GTTGTGGGGGGGGGGGTTTGGGGAGTGGGAGGTCTGGGAGGGGGGGCCCTCCTGGTTTTTGTGCATCATGAGCATTGCAAAGGCACATCAATATTTGTATTTGTGGGGAGCATTGTAAGAGAAGCAATAGGATTGAGTATAGCTCTTTGAAACTTTAACTCTGTAGGGTGGTTGTTTGTTTTTGAGTTTGTTGGACTATGGAAGTGGTTGATATGCTGAATACTTTATTACTGAATGGTGATGTGGGTGGCAGCTGCAAGATTTTAAATGTGTCAGTGGTTTGCTGGATTACAGGAGCCATCAAAGCAGTGGTGGCCACTCATGCAGGGGTGCAGGTTTGGGGCGGACGACAGATGAGCGATGCGACGATCCTGCAGCGGGGGGGGGGTTTTGGGGGAGTGGCAATCGAATTAGCGTTGTGGGGGGGCTTTATGGTTGTTTAGTTGGCTGACTGGCTGGGGGGTGGCCCTCCTGTAAAATTGAGCACCTGCTTCAAAGCATTGCACACGCAAATCAATAGATTGTAGGTGCAATGTCAGCTCCTGCAACGTCTTTCTACAGCTCTTTGCCCTTGTACCTCTGTTCGGGTTGTAATTTTAAGAGCTAAAGGAAGATTCAATGGACTATGAGTGCACTGATTACCACTAGAACTACACAAGCCTGTATGCTGTGGTGGCAGCTGCATTGATTTTAAATGTGACAGTGGTTTGCTGGGATTACAGGAGCCATCAAAGCATGGTGGCCACTCATGCAGGGTGCAGGGGTTGGGCGACGACAGATGAGCGATGCGACGATCCTGCAGCGGGGGGGGGGGGGGGGGTTGGGGGAGTGGCAATCGAATTAGCGTTGTGGGGGGGCTTTATGGTTGTTTAGTTGGCTGACTGGCTGGGGGGTGGCCCTCCTGTAAATTGAGCACCTGCTTCAAAGCATTGCACACGCAAATCAATAGATTGTAGGTGCAATGTCAGGCTCCTGCAACGTCTTTCTACAGCTCTTTGCCCTTGTACCTCTGTACGGGTTGTAATTTTAAGAGCTAAAGGAAGATTCAATGGACTATGAGTGCACTGATTACCACTAGAACTACAAGCCTGTATGCTGTGGTGGCAGCTGCATTGATTTTAAATGTGACAGTGGTTGCTGGGATTACAGGAGCCATCAAAGCAGTGGTGGCCACTCATGCAGGGTGCAGGGGTTGGCGGACGACAGATGAGCGATGCGACGATCCTGCAGCGGGGGGGGGGGTTTGGGGGAGTGGCAATCGAATTAGCGTTGTGGGGGGGGGCTTTATGTTGTTTAGTTGGCTGACTGGCTGGGGGGTGGCCCTCCTGTAAATTGAGCACCTGCTTCAAAGCATTGCACACGCAAATCAATAGATTGTAGGTGCAATGTCAGGCTCCTGCAACGTCTTTCTACAGCTCTTTGCCCTTGTACCTCTGTACGGTTGTAATTTTAAGAGCTAAAAGGAAGATTCAATGGACTATGAGTGCACTGATTACCACTAGAACTACAAGCCTGTATGCTGTGGTGGCAGCTGCATTGATTTTAAAATGTGACAGTGGTTGCTGGGATTACAGGAGCCATCAAAGCAGTGGTGGCCACTCATGCAGGTGCAGGGGTTGGCGGACGACAGATGAGCGATGCGACGATCCTGCAGCGGGGGGGGGGGGGTGTGGGAGTGGCAATCGAATTAGCGTTGTGGGGGGGGCTTTATGTTGTTTTTAGTTGGCTGACTGGCTGGGGGGTGGCCCTCCTGTAAATTGAGCACCTGCTTCAAAGCATTGCACACGCAAATCAATAGATTGTAGGTGCAATGTCAGGCTCCTGCAACGTCTTTCTACAGCTCTTTGCCCTTGTACCTCTGTACGGGTTGTAATTTTAAGAGCTAAAGGAAGATTCAATGGACTATGAGTGCACTGATTACCACTAGAACTACAAGCCTGTATGCTGTGGTGGCAGCTGCATTGATTTTAAATGTGACAGTGGTTGCTGGGGAGAAGAAACCCTGCACATTGTTACTGGTGGAGGAGGAAAGGGTGGCATCACTAAGGTTAGTGTCAGCCGGTGCGAAACTAACGGCGTCACCCCTCGCCACCAACTGCAATCCCCCTTCAGTACAGACCTTCCTCCACTAACTACAGAACCCCCTACATTAAGTGAAGACCCCCCCCACCAAGTACAGACCCTCTTTCTCAGTATAACCCCCCCATTAAATACAGACCCCACTCCCTCAGTGCAGACCCACCTCCGTCAGCATACACACTCCTTCAGTGCAGACCCCCCCTCCATTAGAATAGACCCCCCTCAGTGCAGACCCCCTCCATCAGCATAGACCCCCAGTGCATCCCCCCTCCATCAGCATGGACACCCCCCCAGTGCAGACCCCCCGCCTCCATCACATCAGCATTTCCCTCAGTGCAGACCCCCCTCAATCAGCATAGACACCCCCTAATGCAGACCCTCCTCCAGCATAGACCCCCTCAGTGCAGACCCCCATCAGCATAGACACCCCTCTCAGTGCAGACCCCCCTCCATCAACATAGACCCCCCTCCATCAACATAGACACCTCTCCAGTGCAGACCCCCTTCATCAGCATAGACACCCCCCAGTGCAGACCCCACTCCATCAGCATAGACCACCCCTCAGTGCAGACCTCCCTCATCAGCATAGACCCCCCTCAGTGCAGACCCCCCATCAGCATAGACCACCGCAGTGCAGACCCTTACATAGAACACCCACAGTGCAGACCCCCCTCCATCAGCATATACACACCTAAGTGAAGACCCCTCTCCATCAGCATAGACCCTCTAAGTGAAGATCCCTGCATAGACACCCCAGTGCAGACCCCCATCAACATAGACACCCCCCAGTGCAGCCCTCCCTCTTCACTTGTGCTAGTAGTCCCCCCTTCCATAGCGCCCCCAGCACATGTTTATCTAAGATACAATACATTGTTCAGATCTCAAAACAACACGGCATAGGCTGAGTGTTGTGTCCCTCCTCAGACTTCCTCTTCCTGTCCTGTGTACATGTAAACAGAGAAGAGGCAGGACTCGAGGAGGCGGATCTGGTCTGCTCCACTGAGAGAGACACAGATTAGTGCAGGGGTGTGCAGACCGTGTAATGCCTCTGCCCACAGGTGTCACCCCTCTGGCGGGCGTCAACTGGGTGCGGCCCGCATTCCCTGCCCCCCTAGCAATGGTGCTGCCACATTATATGTTACAGTGAGCAGAATATTATATCAAGAAAGTTACAACAAACATCCAGTACCAACATTTTTTTCTTTACAAACTATTGTATCAAATGTCATAGCAACAACCTAAACATATTACTTGTTTTATTATTCAAGCTCCAGTGAAAAAATAAAGAAAGTAACACTGTTTCTAAAGACTCTGCATTTTTTCTCTAGTTTTTAAAGTCAACTCCACTTATTTTATTGTTTAAATATACTGTAACATCAAGATGGATTCCATGAAACAAAACAGGTGTATACTTTATAATATAGTATTCATATGGATATTGAAAAAGTGTCCCTTTATCTATTTTTTTTAACACTACATCCCAGTAATAGACTATGGTATCAATTCCACCACTTTAAAAGGCGTCACACCATCAATCATAACAAATATATATAAATATATTTTTATTTACATACTGTACAATAATATAAACTTGTACAACATTTACCATAAACGTAAATTACATGGATTTCCACTGATAGTACCACAGCTGTATATATTGTATAGTGCTCACAGACATTTACCATATACCACAAAGTGTTTAAAACATTCAGCCAAACTTATATCCCGCAAAATGCATTGTTGCTGTGATTACAAGATACCGTATTTTTGACTCCATGAGGTGCACTTTTTTTTCCCATGGGGGAAATTTCTGTGTATTCTTTTAGAGCAAATACTGACCAGGCTTCCCCCGTCGCCGCCATCAGCATCATGTTATAATACCGGGCCGGTCCTTTTCCCCACGAGTGCGGGAATGGTAAGGTTGCATTTCATTGGCACAGTTCAGGCTGCATTTCATGGGCACTGGTCAGGCTGCATTTCATGGGCACTGGTAAGGCTGCATTTCATGGGCACTGGTAAGGCTGCATTTAATTGACACTTGTAAGGCTGCATTTAACTGGCACTGGTCAGGCTTCATTTAATTGGCACTGGTCAGGCTAAATTTAATGGGCCCTGGTCAGGCTAAATTTCATGGGCACTGGTGAATATTTTTGTACACCATTTGGTCCAGAATATTATTTTTTTTTGTTTTCCTCCTTTGTGCTGGTTCTCATTCTTACTGACCATAATGCCCCGTACACACTTATGGCAAAGGGGAAAGCCGAGAACCGACTCGGCAGCTTTTTCCCCCTACACGCGGCTGGTTTTCCTGGCAGGAAAACTGCCATTAGATCTTTGGCCGGGAAACCCGGCCATGTGTACGCTCCAATGCAGTGTTCCCCATAGGAAAATTGCCAGGAAAAAGACCGCCGGGAATCGCAGGAGGAAAAAACATGTTCTCATTTTTCCTGCCGAAATTTCCGGCTGTTTTCCTGTTGGGAAAACTGGCATGGAGCATACACACGGCCAGTTTTCCCAACAAAGGGGCGTCCTCAAACTCCCCCACTTCACTCTCCCACAGGGGTGCCACTTTGGTCAGGAAGCCCTTCAAGTATGTGGAGGCAAGCATCGCGTAGCATCGGGATATAAATCCCTTAAAATGGGAAACCTCTGTCATATAATGAAAGATGGGGCCGTGGACAGTGCCCACAGGAACCCCTCCGATTGTGCCTGGACAGTGTGGTGTAACTGTAGGTATGGGAAATACATAGTTTGTGGAGGGTTGAAGTTTGTCTGTTAGGATGAAAAGGAGTGCAGTTTGCCATTGGAGAAGATGTGTACCAGGTTTGTGACCCTGTACTGCCTCCAGCTTGCACCATACTGCAAAGATTGCAGCTACTTGTAATTAGACATGTGCACTGACAAAAAATTCGTTTTTTTCGTTTATGTTATTTTTTTTATTTTTATTTTTTCGGAAATTCGGAAATTCGGGAAATGAAAAAAAAAAATTTTTCGTTTTTGTTTCATTCGTTTTTTTATTTTTTCGGAAATTCGGAAATTCGGGAAATGAAAAAAAAATTTTTTTTCGTTTTTGTTTCATTCGTTTTTTTTTATTTTTTCGTAAATTCGGGAAAATCGGAAAATTATTTTTTTCCGTTTTATTCGTTTTTTTGCTTTTTTCGGAAATTCGGGAAATTCGTAAATTCGAAAATTCTGAATTTTCGGATTTCCGAAAAAGCAAAAAACGAATAAAACGGAAAAAACGAAATTTCCGAAAAAAAACGAATGAAACAAAAATGAAAACAATTTTTTTTTTCGGAAATTAAAAAATTAGAATTAGCATTTTCGAATTTTAGATTTTCGAACTTTAGATTTTTTAATGTTACAATTTCGAAATTTCGAATATTTGAATTTTCGTATTTTTTTATTTGTGAAATAAAATGTGAAAATTCGAAATTCGGAATTTCGAAATTAGAAAATTCGAAATTTCGAAATTAGAAAATTCGAAATTTCGAAAATTAAATGATTCGAAGATTCGAAAATTCGAATTTTCGATTTTTTTCAGTTTTCGAATTCTCTAATTCGAATCTTCGAATTATTTAATTTTCGAATTTTAAATTTTTGAAATTTCGAATTTCGAATTTTCGAATTTTCACATTTTTCGAATTTTCATATTTTTAATTTTCGAAAGTGAAATATTCGAAAAAAAAAATGAAAATTGGAATATTCGAAATTCCGAAAATTGAAAAAGTCGAAAATTTCGAAAATTTAGAATTTCGAAATTTTTATTTGTGAAAACAATGTGAAAATTCGAAATTCGAGATTTCGAAATTCGAAAATTCGAAATTTCGAAAATTCGAAATTTCGAAAATTCGAAATTTCGAAAATTAAATAATTCGAAGATTGGAAAATTCGAATTTTCGATTTTTTTCAGTTTTCGAATTCTCTAATTCGAATCTTCGAATTATTTAATTTTCGAATTTTTCGATTTTCAGAATTTCGAATATTCCAATTTTCAAATTTTCACATTTTTCGAATTTTTGGAATTTTTCATTTTCGAAAATGAAAAATTCGAAAAATAAAAAATTTGAAAATTTGAAAAATTGGAAAATTCGAAATTTCGAAAATGAAAGATTCTAAAATTAGAAATTTCGAAAAATAAAAAAAAATAAAGATTCGAAAATTCGAAAATTTAAAAAATCGAAAATGAAAAATTTTAATATTCGAAAAATAGAAAATTAATAATTCGAAATTTCGAAAAAATAGAAAATTCGGAATTTTGAAAATTAAAAAATATGAAAATTAAAAAAATCGAAAATAAAAAAATCGAAAATAAAAAACGAAAATCCGAAATTCGTAAATTCGGAAAATTGAAAATTGAAAAATTCGGAAAAACGAAAATTGAAAAATTCGAATTTTCGGAATTCCGAAAATTCGGAAAAACGAAAAACGAAAATTGAAAAACTCGAATTTTCGGAATTCCGAAAATTCGAAAATTCGGAAATTCGAAATTTTCGGAAGTCCGAAAATTCGGAAATTAAAAATTCGTTAATACGAAAATTTTAAATTAACGAATTTCCGATTTTTCGTTAAAAAACGAATTAGAAACTAAACGAAATGCACATGTCTACTTGTAATGCCCATTGGCCCAAATAGGACTATGCCCCATGAATTCCGTGACCTCTTGCAGCTGCCTGGCCCTGTTCCACACCTTCTACACCAAGCCAGCAGCCACACTATGCAACACCGTGACATGGCGCATCAGAGCAGTGGTTGGGTCCATCATCCCACCCCCACCAGTCTTTTCCGAGGGCAAAACTTGAGCGATATGTTGCAGCTTAGCTGCCAAGTAATAAAGCCAAAGGTTGGGTAAAGCCAGCCCCCCACTCTCTATTGTTTTTTTTCAATTGCTCGAGCCGAACCCTCGGAGGTTTATAAAGCAAGATAAAGGAGCGGCAAATTTATGATGAAAAAAGGTTTCAAGTGGGACAACCGTGGTGTGCAGGATGTAGAGGAGCTGAGGCATAAAAAAAACATTTTTTTGAGGTTCACTCTTCTTACTAATGACATTTTAAGTTTGGACCATATTTTGGTTTTACCCCTTATTCGCCCCAACAATGGCGATAGATTGGGGTAACGTAATTGCGGGCTGTGAGGTAAAATGCACCCGTAGATATTTAAAAGGGGAGGTCACTGGGATGTTTTGGTGTGTGTCACTCTGTCCATCAGCCGAGGGTTCTAGCATTAAGAGCGAGGATTTAGTCCAGTTGATCACCAGCCCCGTGGGGAGCTGTATAATAATTTCACCCAGGATAGGAAGGTGGGGCCAAACCCAAATTTATACATGGTGGCCTACAGGTATTGCCACTCTACGCAATCGAAGGCCTTATGGGCATCCAGGATAGAGGAGGGCCCTATTCCCCATATTATCTGCTTCGGACTGTATGTTGAGGAAGAGCCTGCGCAAATTGATCGAGATGGACCTCTCAGGAATAAATCCTGTTTGGTCCAGGTGTATAATTGCGGATATAGCTTTATTAAACCTCAAGTCCAGCTCTTTGGCCAGAATCATAATATCCACTTGTAAAAGGGATATGGGACTGTACAAGTTTGGGGTCTAGAGGGTCCTTCCCGGGTTTAAACAGTAATGCCGCCTACACTAGATCATTTTTCGGGTTGTAAAAAACAAAGTTTTTCAGGCTCTAGAAAAAACTAAGTTTTTTTCAACTTCATCATTAAAACGACGTTGCCCACTCACGATCGTGAAAAAAAATGCTCTAGCAAAGCTCGGTGATGTACAACACTACAACGGCACTATAAAGGGAAAGTTCCATACGGGTGACGCCACCTTTGGGGCTGCTTAGATGTTAAAGATGTTGTGGTATTGTTGGATTCAGGTAGCCTGGTCACCTTAGTGAAAAGTGATCTAGTGGTGGGAAAAACCTTACATCCTAGGAAAATGGCTGTAGTTTGTGTATATGGGGACACTCGAGAATATCCGGTGACTACGGTTTCCTTTGAAACTTACCTCGGTAACTTGTGTCACCAAGTGGGTTTAATTCCCCAACTGCCACATGAGGCCATTGTGGGAAGGGATTTCCCAAAGTTCTGGGAACTCTGGGATTGCCCAGATTCCCCAGTAAGTGGTTCTTCTGAGCCTGAAACATCTACTCCATAATCCTCTAACTATGAGGATTCTCCTGAGTTTCCGTTCTCAGTCTTAGCAGGGGAAACAACAGTCCCTAGGGAGGAGCTTGCTACCTCAGAAGAGGAACAGCGGCCGATAGGGTTTGATGACCTCAAGGTGCACAGAGAAAATGTTATCACTGAGCAATTGAGGGGCCCCACATTGATAAGAGCCCGGGAGAATGTAGTGAAGATAGATGGGGAGTTAGTTAACCCTGACGAGAGGGTTGGCCTCCCTTACTTCATTATTGAAAGGGACCTGTTATATCGAGTGTCACAGAGGATAGAGGACACCATTGAGCAACTGGTAGTGCCTAAACCGTACCGCAAGATGTTTTTGGAACTAGCCAATGGGCATATTCTTGGGGGACATTTGGGAGCAAATAAAAAAAAAACCCGGGAGAGAATCATCCAGAGGTTTTATTGGCCTGGGATCACTAAGGAAGTGGAAGAGTACTGCTCTTCCTGTCCAGTGTGTCAGATTACTGCACCCATGCCACATTTCTGCAGTCCGTTGGTACCCCTGCCCATTATTGAGGTCCCTTTTGAGAGGATCGCCATGGACTTGGTTGGCCCCTTACTGAAGTCCACTAGAGGGGACCAGCTCATCTTGGTAATAATGGAATATGCCACCCGTTACCCAGAAGCGATTCCTCTCCGAAACACCTCTGCTAAAATCATTGCCAAAGAGTTATTTCAGGTTTTCAGCCATGTGGGTCTTCCTAAGGAAGCCCTAACTGACCAGGGCACCCCGTTTATGTCTAGGGTGACCAGAGAACTTTGTAAACTCCTGAAAGTGGCCCAATTACGTACATCAGTATATCACCCTCAAACAGACGGGTTCGTGGAAAGGTTTAATAAAACCTTAAAACAAATGTTGAGGAAGGTGGTGGATAAAGATGGAAAGAATTGGGATTATCTGCTCCCTTATCTGATGTTTGCCATAATAGAGGTTCCCCAATCATCCACAGGGTTCTCTACGTTTGAGCTACTGTATAGGAGGCACCCCCGGGGCCTACTGGACATTGCCAGGGAAACATGGGAGAGTGAGAGTTCCCCTCATCGAAGTGTGATTGAACATGTGGCACAAATGCAAGATAGAATTGCCCAAGTGATGCCGATTGTGAAGGTACATTTAGCCCAAGCCCAGTTGGCTCAACAAAGGATTTACAATCGTGGGGCTCAGGTCCGTTCCTTTGCACCTGGTGATAGGGTGGTGGTGCTGGTCCCCACGGTCGAAAGTAAATTCCTAGCCAAATGGCAGGGTCCCTATGAAGTGTTGGAGAAAATGGGGGTGGTGAATTATAAAATTAGCCAACCGGGAAAACGAAAAACTAAGCTGCTCTATCACGTGAACTTGTTGAAACCATAAAAGGATAGAGAGTCCTTGGTCGCTAAGACTACCCGATTTTCTGCTCTGTTTAACCTCAGGCTGTCCCTGAAGTTGGGATAGCGGAGGCTCTGTCCAAAACTCAGCAACAGGAGGCTAAAGAATTTGTGCTCCGTAATAGGGAGAAGTTTTCAGACTTGCCAGGTTGGGTCTCCGGAGTTGAACATGACATTATCACCACACCAGGGGATAAGGTCAAGTTGAAGCCTTATAGAATTCTAGAAGCCCGGCGAGAGGCAATTTGCCAGGAAGTAAAAAAAATGCTTGAGCTGGGGGTGATAGAAAAGTCAAATAGTGTTTGGTCCAGTCCCATTGTCTTAGTGCCCAAACCAGATGGAAGTTGGCGGTTTTGTAATGACTTTCGCCACCTGAATAATATCACTAAGTTTGACACCTATCCTATGCCCCGCATAGATGAACTGATTGATCGCCTAGGCACTGCCCGGTACATGACGATAGACCTGATCAAGGGTTATTGGCAAATTGCTCTCTCGGAGTCGGCCAGGGAAAAAACAGCATTTGTAACTCCAGAAGGATCTTTCCAATATAGCAGGATGCCTTTTGGGTTACAGAATGCTCCTGCCACATTTCAACGCACCATGGATAAGACCCTTTGGCCTCATAGAGCCTATGCTGCTGCATACCTCGATGACGTTGTCATCCACAGTGAGGATTGAGACTCAAACTTACCAAAAGTTCAGGCTGTGTTGGATTCCATCTGGAAAGCCGGGTTTACAGCCAATCCAAAAAAATGTACCCTTGGGCTAGAAGAGGCGAAGTATCTGGGGTATACCATTGGAAGAGGTCTAAATCAAGCCCCAAATAAACAAAGTTGAGGCTATTCAGGATTGGCCACGTCCCCCTAACAAGAAACAGGTTTGTGCATTTTTGGGGATCGCAGGCTATTATCGCCGCTTTATCCCCCATTTTGCCTCACAGGCTGCTCCCCTAACCAATTTGACCAAAGGCAAGGACGCTGTCATGACCAAATGGACTCCCGAAGCAGAAACAGCTTTTCAGGCATTATGTAGTCAGACAGTTTTAAATTTGCCTGATTTTTCACGGGACTTTGTGGTTCAGACAGATGCGTCAAATGTGGGGTTAGGAGTTGTACTGTCCCAGATTATCAAGGGGGAGGAACACCCTGTTATGTACCTCAGCCGAAAGTTGAAGGCCCATGAGGAGAATTATGCCACCATTGAGAAAGAGTGTTTGGCGGTAAGATGGGCTTTAGATTCTCTCCGGTACTACCTCGTGGGTAGACAGTTTGAACTGGTGATGGATCATGCCCCATTGAAGTGGATGGCACAGAACAAGGAGACCAATAGGAGAATAAATAGGTGGTTCCTGGCCCTTCAGGAATTTAGTTTTGTGGTAACGCATCGCCCCGCTGTTATAATGGGGAATGCAAATGGTTTGTCCCGAGTGCATGCGTGCCTGGCAATGTGTGTCCCAACCCTAGGGTTGAAACAAGAGGGGGGTATGTGACAGGAAGTCAGGCAAATCTGTGGGTGTTGTCACAGATGGGAGATACATTTCTGCCTTGTTTAGACAATTCAACAATTACTATTAGGTGTCAGGTGCAGAGGTAGCCAGAAAGGTTTAAGGACGTTGGATAGCTTCAGCTGTTCACAATGAGGCAATTAAGGCCTCTATAAGTTATCCAGAGAATTACTACTGATTGCTGCATCATGAGGCGTTTTGAGTTAAGGAGAGCAGTGAGCTGAGAAAGACTTCTGAAGGTGAGGTGGTGTTGATTTTTCTGTGTGAAAAAAAATCAAAAAGACTATTGTTTTCTACTGTATGATAATCAGTGTCTGCCCAGCAGTACGTTGTGCCAGACTACATAGGTAGGTTCCTGTGTTGTGAAGGTAGATGCCCCAAGTGGCCAGGGTTTATTTTATGTTTTGTTTTGTTTATGCTGTTTGGATGCTTGCACTTGTTTCCATCAATATGGAAGAATAAACCATAACCTTTGTTTTCAACCATCCTCGGCTGCCTCTCTGTATAGTTCAGTGTGTAGTGAACCCACCCAGGGGGTCACACACACCCGCTACCGAGCAAACCCCTTACAACATGCATAAAGCTTTTGCACAGTAGTGTACAATGCATGTAATATAAGTCCTTGTGTGTCACACAACATAAAGTGGCATGACCTATATGTCTATTTATTTGCTAACACCTCGGATTCACCTTCCATTATCCATCAGCACTGCACATTTAATGGTGTCAGTGGTTTGACATTAATCTCCTCTCATAGTTTTCATATAGGTACTACTTACTAAACATTCTTGGATCAATAGATATTGTCTGAAAACTAGAACAGGAGCAGCTGTAATATATTTTGGAATTTTTGGATCACCTCAAAAGATGCTAATATTACCCTATAATATTGTGAATAGTCTAAGGGGGCAGTGCTAGAAGGTGTGTAGATGTGAAGACAAGGCGGTCCTAGGGGTGGTTCTAGTGGTGGGTGGAGGCAGAGACAAGCATATCCTAGGGGAGAAGGATGAGTTCTTGCACCTTTTCTCTGAGAGAAAAAGCCCTGGGCTATAATAATAAATGTTTGAAAATGGCTTGTTAGCAGGCATATCTGATAACTAGACAGGAGCTATTGTTTGTGTAGCACCCTGATATCTACGCAGGGTTGCTAGCAAGTTTACCTGCCAAGTGATAGTTCCCTGAATGGATAGGAGGTTAATTGATTTTACCCTAATTCTGGAATTGCTGCACTTTTCTCTTCTGTCACTAAATGTCCGGGTAACTGGTGGCATTAACAAGGGCAATGCAAGGGCAGATTAGGAATACATGGTGTGTCTCAGCCAATGGGCAGGGATTTTCTTGGTTCCCTTGACCTGCTGGGAGAATGTACTTGAGTGAGGGCAGGTGACCGAGGTTCTGTTCCATCTGGATTGCTGTCTGGGTAGATGTGTGTTTTGCTGCCCTGGTCTGCTAGGCCAGAGCCTAAGGCCTATTCCGGGGACATCTAGCTACTAGGCTGTCTGAGGGCCTATCCAGAAGTAAGAGAGCATTGTAGAGTTGGAACTGCGGCTTCTAGAAGTGATGGTTCTGTCGTGGTCAGAAGTGGACCATCCTCCTTGTTACTGGGGACCACAGTGAATAGCTGAAGCAAGTACCAGAGTGGTGTTCTCACCAACCAGGCACTGTGAAGAATTGGAAAACTTCAGCAAGTTGTCAAGCCAGGGACCCAGTCAGAGAAGGTGACACTTGCAGTGCCAAGTGTCTTGTGTGCAAATCCAGGGACCAAGCAGGCCAGTGGGGTGATGCTTGAGGAGTATCTGTGAGTTCCAAGCTAGGAACCCAGCAGGGATACGGGGGTGAAGCTCGAGCAAAATGCTCAGTGAGACGATTGGAAGAGTTAAGGAGATCCAGTGGCAGTGGATCAGTGGGTCTAAGTGATAGACTCAGTTGAGTGAAGATCTAAAAAGGAGATTGTGGAGGAAGTGAAAGAGTTCATTACAACCTTTTTTAGAAACTGTTCAAGATCATTGCCATAGGAGACAGCATGTCTACACATGCAGATGTGGTGTCCGACTGGGTGCCATTCCCTGCATGGCTGTCTACCTATAGAAGTCTTGAAGTATGCTAATTAACATTGCAACGACTAAAGGCCCTAACCTTCTTGCCCACAACTCTGTTTAAGAGAAAATAAATCTCTTTGCATTCAAGAAGTATCTGGTGCCCATTAATCTACCTTGCGTTGCACCCACTATGCCTCGTAACCCACTCTATATAGAAGAATGTCGGTGGTACCTGACTCTGGAGGTCACCATTAGGCCTGGAGAGGACTTGAACTTGGCTACATTTGAATCAACATTCACACCTGCAAAAGTACCTGCACTCCTGTTAGCTGCAAGAACCCCAGTGGGGGTTTCTTGTGATTAACTGCAGGAGGCAACCTCATTAAAAGCAATGGGGGACTGCCAGCTCCCACAGCTATTCAAGGCCACTCACATATAATCTCTCATGCCAAGATCACATGTAGGTGATTGGCCCTGCATTTAGACGACCTGCGATTAGTGCATAAGAGATTACGAAGTGCCCAAAATTAGCTGCAAAAGCTGGAAGCCTCCCATTGCTTTCTATGGAACTGCCTCCTGCAGTTAATCATAGAAAAACCACTCTGAGGTTCATGCAACTAACAGGAGTGTAGGTGCTTTCGCATGTGTTAATGTATCCTAAGCATGTCACATTTGACACTCTACGTCTTTTTGATTCAAACAATCTCTCCTGTCCAATTATAAAAGTTGCCTGCTGATGAGCCTTTTTCAAACATTTATTACTATAGCCCACAGAAAAGGTGCAGGAACTCACTCACGTCCCTTAGGTCATGCCCATCTGTTGGTCGCCTTGCTGTGCATGCTGGGGAGGGGTATTTAAGGGACAGACATCATGGGTTCTGGGTCATCGTCCGCCCTGGGCAGTCATCCCACCGCCCTCCTGGCCGGGGGTGCGTGTTCAGAGTTTCCTGGCTCCGGGACCACATTGTTCTGGAGTCATGTCTTGCTGAGCAGGCCCAGTATCCAGACTGGGTTTGCATTGACAAAGTTATCCTGCGGTATCCATCCTAGAGGGATGAAGCTGTCTAATGAAGTACCTGTCTGGAGAGCACCCAGCACAAGGCTGGTACACTCAGGGGAGGCCTGAACTTCATTAAAGTACACATTGCTACTGAAAGGCTGAGCAGTGATCGCCCGTCAGTTTCCTGACTTCACAAGTAACTACTTTGAAAAGAGATCCGGGTGCTTAATCCTAAAGTGAGAGGATTCTGGACCGAACGTATCTCAACCTTTGGGAAGGTCAGTGGCAGAGACTATACCAAGGTTCCGTGTAGTGCCCTGGCTGCTAGGACTAGTGAGAGAGGCCTATCCAGGGGCACACTACCCACTCTGGCTAGAGTGGCAACGAGAGTTCATGTCTGGAAGCAGGAATGCTTCCGATCAAGTTCTTCACCTGAACACACTACCTATACCCTATTTCACCTCTTCAATCTATTTTTCGTTCTTTTACAATGTTCGGTAAATAAAGCAGAGAAAAAGGAACACAACATGTGGACATTGACTTTGTTTCAGCTCTCATTCAGTACCCTAGACGGCGGAGAGATAGAGGTAACATTCCTCCCAAAACAAACCAGCAGCTCCTTCGGGGGTAGTGCTACACCTGCAACCACAGGTTGTTTAATTGTTTGTTTACAAAGGGGAAAATATATTTTTCTATTCATGTAGACATTTATGCTACACATAATTGTGTATAACTGGTCCTCTCTTTCAGTGCAACATACTAGGGTAAATTCTGGTTAAACGATATGCAAATTTTAGATTAAAAAAAACCTTAATAAATAGATCATTATCCTATATATGCTATAATCTGCAGGTATTATAAAAGCCATTGGAGGTTCAGGTTACGTTTGCAACTCTCAAACTTTTGGGTGACAACTTAGCAGGCTCGTCACAAACCAAGTACAGACAGATTCGCTTACCTATAAATCTTTACCAATGCAATATAAATAATCTAATGCGTGTTCAAAAATACAGAGTATAGTTTCCCTAGCCTTTCAGATATAGGTCCTATGCAGTGCATTTAGCAAAGCTTGTATTGCTTGTCACAACACAAGTGGACACAGGCATTGTATAGTAAATGCTGATCCGGCATTTTGCATGCCGCTTTATTTTTGTAGTGACTGTTACCACTAATTCATCATATATGACAAACAACATACATGAATAGGAACATGATAAATGGATAAATAAAGGGCAATCTCAGACATATACATTATATTCAAGGACTGGCTGATTGGCCTTGAGCATAACACTGGTTTGAAATTACTGTTAATTGCTTAAAAATGTTATACTTTTCAACTGTGCCAGTTATGGTATTCTAATTTTAGCTATGCCTAATGCTGAAGATATTTTTGTTTATCTAGTTTCATATTAACATGTCTGCATATTTAATTCCCCATTAGGCAAGCATTAGGTAATATTAGCAGACAGCATGTGACTTAACAGCTATTAGAATTACTGTTATTGGCCCCAGAAACGACTGAGCTCAAGCACAAGAAATATTGACATGGGAAATACTCAGAGGGATAGATTAATATAGAAAATGATTTATTATCCCATTTAAAAATGCAAGTGGCTTTTGCTATCACATTTCCCAATATTACTTTATATGATTTAAAGGTATGTTATGAATATTCACATTGGGACCCCTAGTTAAACAAGAATTAATTGCATAGCAAGAATGTACTAGCAGACAAGAGGCTGAGTTTTATACAAAATGCTGCACTGCATATTTCTTTAGCGTATAGACAGTAGTAACAAAACCAGAGTAAATAATATAATATACAGTAAGACCACATTTTATGAGTATAGAATAATAATAAAGATAGCTGTCTTCAATTCTGGCATATTGCATGATTTAGAAGTAGAGATACTTGCCATATCCCACTGAATATAACAAAATAAAACGGTAGCAAAGCAATCTTTAATGTATTTATACAAATGTCAACGTCACTATACATGTAACAATCTAACTGTACAATCAAGTTTAGATTTACCAAAATGATGTAATATCAGCACTTATCTAAACTATTCAGTCAATCTGTATCTAATAAGGTAGGTCATTTTAGAACTTAATTTTTATTAGATCTAAAGGACATTGTAAAGAAAAATTGCAATGTGTGTGTTTTTAGGAAAATTATTTTCTACATTAAAATATATTCAAAGCAAAACTTTTTTTTAACATTGTGGGTATAGTGAGCGTAATTGGGGAAAGGGCAGTTTTAACCATTGCATTTTTTTTCCATCTGTGTTGTTATAAAGGTTGTTATAAAGGTCTCCTTTCACATTCTGTCCTGTAGGTTCAACAAAAAATGAGGGGATATCTTACCAATGTGAGGGATATACCCTCCTAAACAGTACGCATTTATACAAGTGTCTCCACTGGAAGATTTCCCTTCTATTCCTGTTCTGGTGGCAACTAAAAAAATTTTACTTTACTGTTACTTTAATTCCCAGAGGTAATGATGATCAGGATAATTAGAGAAAGTGATTCCCTCTAAAAGAGACCCAGACAGAAATAAAAACTTAACAGTGGTTCTAACCCCCAGCATGCTATCCAGATCTCAAAAAAATATATGTAAAGGTCAGTTCTTAAAGCATAACTAAGCCTCATGAATTAACCACTTGCCAACCATCACACGACTATTTACGTCAACAGAATGGCACGGGCAGGCGAACAGGTACGTCCCTTTGATGAAGGGGAACTCCAGATCCCACCCCCCTACGTGAATTGGTAATGGGGTACATTGTACCCCTACAATTTTACAAAAAAGTGTCAAAATATTAAAAACCACAGGAGAGAGTTTCGGACAAGTCCTTAAAAAAAATCTTGAGCGATACGGAGAAAAAGAAAAACCTGCCGCTATGAATGATACTGGCTCCATTGGAGGTGCCTGGCCGAATGACGCTCTCCTGGTGTGACAGCTCTTTTATATCTGAAGGCGAGGTCACCCGTTACGTGCACAGGTGACCCCGCCCCCTCTCTGAAGCAAGGAGAAAGCCAGGGTTACTCAATGACGTGTACAGGTGACCCCGCCCCCTCTGGCGTGACGCGGGTTTCATGTGACGCATCAGAGGGGGCAGGGTCACCCATACATGTCAAAAAGGTAAAAAAATGAAAAAGTAGTATAAACCTGCGCTTAGGCTCTTAGTAGAGGCTGCTGCCCCCCCCCCCTAAATCTTAACCCCTGAGAGAGGTAAGAGATAAAGATAAAAATGTGAGAATGGGGGTGGTGGCGCTGCCTATGCCCTCACCCCTACACCTAAGTGTGGGTGAAGTTATAAGTAATAAAATGCAGTGCAGTTACTAAACAAGTGCAATATCAGTGACTATTACTAGTAATTACTTATAAATAGATGATAAGCAATAAACAAAAATAATGCAAAACTGTGATCAATAAATCCCCAGGTTAAACCTGTATGTGGTGTGGCTAGGGGCCCACACAGACCATTCCTGACACCACTCTAGGTCTCCAGGGTCATAAAGATACCCAATGGTGTAGTATAACAAAATAACAAAAAACACCTAAACAAGTGGAAGAAAAAGGGATATGCCGCAGCCTGAACTTTCAGTGAATAGTCCAAACAATTACAACAGTTCCAAAAAATTTTTTTTTTAAGATGTCAAATCAATCAGTAAAAAAAAATCAAATAGTGGAAACAAAATAATACATGCAAATTTTGTTACCTGCAAAAACGATGTAATTGTTTACAGTTAAAAGTTGATATAGTTAAAATTATTGTAAGTTTCTGTGACATTTCATGTAGTTAAAGTTTTTTTTCTTAGTTTTTTTAATCTGTCTTTAAATGTAGTGCCTTCTTGAGATCATAGCTCTTCAAAATGGAAATACATAATTGCCTAAAAGTCTACAGTGCAGTGCAGTTTGATTAATGTCAAGTATGTAAACTCTTGACCTAACCCTTTCTCTAACACAGTGGCCTGTAATTCAGCTATAAATATCAAAGTTATAAATTTAAATTTCCCTTCTAAGTTTAAATTGAAAATCATTTCAGCAATAACAGCAAGTACAGCGGATAACTTTTGAAGTAGAAGCAATGACAAGTGAGTGGCACAGAGAATGGATGAAAGAGGTATACTGAATGTATTGCAAATAGGTCTGTATGTTTATGCTAGTCATTTCAGAAAAATATTTTTAGGACACCTTAACCTCAGAGCTGTCAATGTGTCAGTTTCAATTAGAATGACTGAGTTTAGAACGAGAGGGATCCATTTAACACAGCTGGCCAGTCTAATATATAATGAAACAAGATATCCATGTTTAAAAGACAGTAGAGAAGTAAACTCTATGGTCCAAACTGGAATTTATCCCAGATTGTGCCAGCTCATCCAATGTGAATTTCAACAACGTTTTGTGCATTCTCTCAAGTACAGTGGCATATGTGTACACTTCTTTACTATGAACACAGTAGATAAATGTTCAAAATGTTTTTTTTTTAAGGATGACCAGTGTGTGCTAATTATAAAACTACAAATCTTTATACTTGATCAAATTTTTATTGAATTTTTAAAGAAAAAAAATTCAAGACTATATTGATATTACAAAAGTTTCTCCACAATTCCACAATTATAGATATTCGTACTGTATTTCCATTTTAGTATTAGATAGATTAAAGTACACTTTAATGTACATATACATATTTACATCACATCAAAATTGGTGGCGCAAATGTTCACGATCTGTAAGTGATTCACAAAATAAATGAACAAAGCTAATTCAGTGAATAACATGTCCAATTACAAATAATAATATAATAGGGTATTTTAAAAATTATAAAATGTCAAACTGGTGACTACGGTAAGTGAATTAATAAAAAGTGACACCAATTTCCAATAGTACAAAAACAGTCACTGTAAAACTATAAATATACCGGTAAGACCATAAAGAAACCAACATATTTTTTTTTTCCCACTTCAAATCGCAAGTTAATTCACTCTGTGAACAGTGAAAACACAAAACACTCACCAGATGGCATGCAACCCCTTTATATAAAAGTGGTAAATAAGCAATTGGTTTGGACTCCACTCTATATGTCAGGATCAGCCCAGCTCTTAATTTTTTTTTTTAACACAGGGTAATTTTACCACAATACCACCACATACTTATATACAGGTATAGATAAACCAGAGGGATAGAACAGAAGTGCTCATAGTTTGGAATTTTTTTGAGTAAACAGTAAATGTTAAAAGCAGACAATTAGTCTTATGCCCTTACATTATAGGTGCCATCATCTCACACTAATACAGTGGTGCATGTTTGAGACTGTTCTAAACAACTCTGCTGTATAATGAATGTTCCAGTAAATGGTTCTGGATATCGAGTGTGGATGCATGACAAGTTTTCTAATTTGTGCTTATGCATTTAAGAGTCATTTACGACATTCTCCTAATTAGCCTTTTGGATGGGGGTGTAAGCTACAGAATATTATACCGATGGCAGATAGCTTTGGAAGCTTGATGCTGTGGATATCTGCCACATGAGATTATTGATGGAGCATTTTCTTGAGATTATCAAAATTGTTTAAACAATATCTTGCACATTTTTTTTAAATATCTGAAACATGAGGGACCAGAAGGAAACAGCAGACATTTTACTGGGTTCAATTGAGGAAATGCACAATTGGCAGGTCTCCTAGTTAACTATTTTGCATATTTATCAATTGAAAATCTGATTTTCTTGGCACAGTACCACTTTTTTGACAGTTATCTTGCAACAGCTTTGTCTTAGGACCAGAGCTGTATCCTGGCCTAGGCCAACAAGGCCCAGGCCTAGGGCAGCACTTTGCAGGGGGCAGCACGAAAAGAGTCTCCGCCGATTTGCGCTACACTGTTAGGAAAATTAGTCTAGCGCCCCCATAAAACGGCCACGCTGCTTCTGGTATGTGCTTCCAATTTTGACTGTTTTGTCATCCTGGACCACAAACCTTACTCACTGTGCTATATGTTTCTGCTGCACCATCTACTTAAAGTGGAACTATAGGCAACATGTTTACCATCCCTGTCCCATTGCGAAGAATTCTCTTCACTTCCTGCTCTATGGGCAACCAGGAAGTAAGAGGAAATCTAAGTAAATTAAGGGAATCCATTGCCCCCCCCCCCCCCAGGCCCTTAGAACTAGTGTCCTCACTTGAAAATTTCAGGGCGGGTCTTAAACAACACAGGGTGTGGCCGTGACAGGAAGGGGTGGGCCATATTTAAATTAGGGGGTGTACGAGTTTAGTCAGGCCTAGAAGAACCTGGGTGTGCATCCCTGTAAAGTTAAGAGGAGATACAACTGCTGCAGGACGTCTTTCTAAACACGTAATACACTTAATATGCTGTTCTAGTATCCTTGACCAGCAATGGCAGCATCACAGAGCAATGCTGGAGCTAGGATTACAAGTGTGAGCAAAGCTTTGTAAGCTGCTGGGAAGCCCTGTCTGACAGTTGTAAAAATTAACTAGATTTGGATTAGCAGCATCTACCAAGCAGCTATAAATATTGTGGGATCCTGCTGCAACCCTCCTTTTTTTATATCCCGCATCCAAAGTCTCTTCTTTCACTGATGTAGGCCACAAAAATATCTCACATGCTGCCACCACTGCCATGTCCAGTATGTTTGTGCTCACCTAACCATTAGACATGTGCACAGTGAAATATTTGGTTTTGGAATTTTGGTCTGTCCGAATAATTAATTCATTATTTAGTTGCTCCCGAAATTCTTTAGTATTTATTTTGTTTTGTTAAAAAATTTGTACTAAAATCCGAATTAACTAAGGTTGAATCTGTCAATTGAAGGCTTATGTGTCTGTCGGATGTTCTAAGAAAATTCGACAAAGCAGCTAAACTGTACGATGCCACGATCATACATTTCCGGTCGAATGCTTCACCCACAAACATCTAATGATGTTTGACTAGTAATATTTATAATTATTAATTAATATTACTAGTTAAATAACATTAGAATTTTTCTATAGCCTATAGACGGAGCATTTGATCGTAAATGTCCGCTTGTGGCGGTCGTATGTTTTTAGCTGCTTTGTCGAAGCTTCATGTCTCTATAATGTCGAATCTTTTTTCTCTATGTCGAATAAACATGAACTAATAGAGTTAGGTTAGGCACATTTGACTGCAGATTCAAAAGACACAGATCGCTATTGTCACTGTCATATTGAATCTTCTATCTATCTATATCGAACTGTTGTCGCAACAATACGAAAATATAATGGATACGAAAATAAAGCATTTTTTTTATTTTGGATCTTTCAGACCTTGCACATTAAAATAAACACGAAAATCCCAGAAATTCAGACAAAAATGCATTTGGAGAATAACGAATGCATATGTCTACCTGCCATTGTAAACATCTCCTTTCCATGGTTGAAGGTCTTCTACCCTAATGCCGCGTACACACGATCACTTTTTGTGTTGAAAAAAAACGACGTTTTCATAAACGTCATTTAAAATCACTGTGTGTGGGCAAAACGTTGTTTTATGTCTTCAAAAAAACGACCAAAAAAAAATTCGAACATGCTTGAATTTTTTGTGTCGTTTTTCAAAACGTTGTTTTTTGTGTCATAAAAAGTGATGGTGTGTGGGCAAAACGATGTTGAAAACAACGTTTTTAAAGCCGCGCATGCTCAGAGGCAAGTTATGAGATGGAGCTTCAATGGAACAGAGTGCCGTCGAATGTGGTGTATGTCACCACGCTTTGCTAGAGCATTTTGGAAAAACTATGGTGTGTATGCAACGTCGTTTTGGAAAATGAAGTTTGAAAAACGTTGTTTTGTTTTATCACTTGAAACGTCGTTTTTTTCATCACAAAAAGTGATCGTGTGTACGCGCCATTACAATCCAAATGAGGTCATAGCTACATTTTATTGCCACAACAATAATAATGCGTCAGCCCATTTTTTATCAGCTGTTTAACAAAGGGTCCATCTTATACTCTGAATAATCTTATCTGTGGGGTTACAGTGTTTGGGCACCACCAACACGTAAAGATTTGTTCACAGATGTATGACAGTTGCAGATTCAGTGAATGTTTATTAAAACAGGGTACATCCAGTGCTCTGCAGGATTGGTGGTTTGTGTTACTTTTTTCTATATTCATACCTGAAAACTAATTTTTAAAAAGCTTCTTTTAAAGACATTATCATTATTGGTCAAATTGCATTGCATCATCTTTAGAAATGCTTCCTTATGCTGCTCCTCAGGTGTGAAACTTGGGATACATTGTCACACCTCTTTAATTTGGCCTATAATACATGCTTTAAAATATGTGCAGATAATTCCTCAAAACATTTTTCTCCTTAACCCAGGGAGAATAAAACTCAATTTTTGGATTTACAGATGTAGCCTACCTGCTCTTATCCTCTCGAATTGCTTCTGATGAGAACTATTTACATTCTACAAGCATACCCCGCTTTAGGTACACTCACTTTACATACACTCGCGAGTAAGGACATACCCACGAGTGTATATAAAGTGCCTTACAAGTACTGTACAGACATTTTGCAGCCACAGTAGAAGGAGCTAAAGCTCTGAGAGCATAGCCCGTCCTGTTCCAGTGTGCTCCTGACACCCCCAATCTAGACCCTGACCCCTTACTACACCCTAGAAGTGAAAAAATATATTGTTTCACTTTAAGTACATTTTCGTTTTACACTCATGCTCTAGGCCCCATTGTGTACTTAAAAGTGGGGTATGCCTGTATTCATAAAAATATGCATCAGAAAAATAACAGTACGATAATTGCTGGCTGACATACTGTATTGTATAGCACCTTGCACCCTAAATTGCTTTCTCCTAAAATTATGTGTTCATTTATACTATCTGTATATATTATCTCTGTAATATACAGTCTACATTATTTAAAGGAGTTCTATGAGCTAAAACTTTTAACCCCCGCTGTGCCCGGGCTGTAAAACTATACAAAATAAACTTGCACTTACCTGCCTACGATCTCCCGTTATTCCGGTATCGCCGCCCGTGCACCGGTCCCTGCCAGCTTCCTCTTCCTGCGGGTCGGTGACTCATCCTGCGCTCAGCCTATCAGCGGCAGCAGCAATGTCCCGCCGCGGCCGCTGATAGGCTGAGCGCAGGATGAGTCACCGACCCGCAGGAAGAGGAAGCTGGCAGGGACCGGTGCACGGGCGGCGATACCGGAATAACGGGAGATCGTAGGCAGGTAAGTGCAAGTTTATTTTGTATAGTTTTACAGCCCGGGCACAGCGGGGGTTAAAAGTTTTAGCTCATAGAACTCCTTTAAAGCCCAGCTCTGATGAAGAAGCTTTATGCTTTGAAACGCGTCAGCCGGTGGTGACCCTCTTCACTTCCTCCATGACTCTTTGGAGCATGGTTCGGGTTCTACATGCTGCAGCCTGTATGGAATAAGCTTCTTACTGCAAATCTGTAGTTTTTTTTATATTGTATTTTAATAAATTTGTCAAATGGTAATACACTAGGCTGGTGCGCCTTTGTTGTTTGTTTCTTGTTTGCTATTAGTATATCCTCATCCATGAAGGGCAGCAAGGCCAGTGTTATCGGTATCACTATGGACCTTTTATTGTTAGACAGTCCACTTGTGCGCAGGAGTATTTGTTTTCTGTTATTTAAAGTTAAACCTGCCTTAAAAAATAGGGATGAGCTTTATGTGTGAGTCAAACATGAGTTCGGCTCGAACAGCGAAAACAATTTGGGGTGTTCGCGACAAATTCGAAAAGCTGCGGAACACCCTTTAACCACTTAACCACCAGCCGGCGTCAAATAACGGTGGCAAGGAGGTTGCTTAATTCTGGGAGGACGTTATATAACGTCTTCCAAGAATCGCACTCCCGCGTGCCCCCTGGGGCGCGCACACGCGAATGTCCATGACCGCCGTGTCCGGAGGATCGCGGATCGCGGTGAATTGCCGCTGATAGCGGGGCGTTTACCACGTGATCGCTCCGTCCAATGACGGAGCGATCACATGTAAACAAACCGGCGTCATTTGATGAGCGCGGGTGTCAGCAGCGCTGTGGCTGGATCTGTGACTATTGCAGTCACAGATCCAGTCATGCCTGCTCAGCCATCCCTGCATTAACCCCTGCAATACTCTTCCTTCCCTGCAATACTCTGCAATAACCCCTGCGCAATACTCTGCAATACCCCCTGCGCAATACTCTGCAATACCCCCTGTGCAATACTCTGCAATACCCCCGCGCAATACTCTGCAATACCCCCTACGCAATACTCTGCAATACCCCCGCCAGTACTCTGCAGTACCCCTTGCGCAATACTCTGCAGTACCCCCTGCACAGTACTCTGCAAAATACTCTGCAATACCCCGGGAAAAACAAATCTGCAATACCCCCGCACAATACTCTGCAATACCCCTCCCACAATACTCTACAATACCCGACCAATACTTTGCAATACCCCCGCCAATACTCTGCAATACCCAGAAAATACTCTGGGGAAAAAATGCGTTTTAACCACTTCCCGCCCACGTCATATGACGTCCTTGACTTTGTGCAGGGATATCTAAATTATGCCTGCAGCTACAGGCATCATTCAGATGTCATTTTTTTTCAGCCGGCGATTCTCTACACCATAAGAATGATCATGGCGGCTGTTCCACCTCTTAATCGTTCTTACGGGAGGCAAAATGGGACGTCCCCACTCCCTTCGCCCTCGTGCTTCTTCCGACTCACCGCTACGATCGAAGCCAGGATCGTTTTTTTTCCAGGCCTCCCAGCCTAGAGGTGAGAAGTGGGGTCTTATTGACCCCATATCTCACTGTAAAGAGGACCTGTCATGCTATATTCCTATTACAAGGGATGTTTACATTCCTTGTAATAGGAATAAACGTAATCAAAACATTTATGTTTGGGGAAAAATGTGTCAAACTAAGATATATAAAGTACAATGAACAATAAAAAATTTATTTTTTTAAAAGCGCCCCTGTTCCCACGTGCTCGTATACAGAAGCGAACATGCACGTAAGTCCCGCCCACATATGAAAACGGTGTTCAAACCATACATGTGAGGTACCGCTGCGAACGCTAGAGCAAGAGCAATCATTTTGGCCCTAGACCTCCTCTCCAACTAAAAAGATGTAACCAGTAAAAACATTTAAAGCGTCGCCTATGGGGATTTTTAAGTAGCGAAGTTTGGCGCCATTCCACAAGCGTGTGCAATATTGAAGGGTGACATGTTGGGTATCTATTTACTCGGCGTAACTTCATCTTTCATATTATGCAAACATATTGGTCTAACTTTAATGTGTTTTTTTTTTAAAAGCACAAAACTCTTTTATTTTCAAAAAAAATGCGTTCGAAAAATTGCTGTGCAAATACCACGTGCAATAAAAAGTTGCAACGACCGCCATTGTATTTTCTAGGGTCTTTGCTAAGCATATATAACGTTTTATATAAAGTTTTGGAGTTCTATGTAATTTTCTAGCAAATAAATTATGATTTTTACATGTAGGAGAAAAATTTCAGAATTGGTCTGATGGTGCTCCCTGCATGTTGTGCCTCTGTATGTGACCACGCTATGTAAAAGTCTCACACATGTGGTATCAGAGGAATAGCAGAATGTGTTTTGGGGTGTAATTTGTGGTATGCATATGCTGTGTGTGAGAAATAAACTGCTAATATGAAACTTTTGTGGAGAAAAAAATAAAAATAAAAAAAATCTTGATTTTGCAAAGAATTGTGGGAAAAAATGACAACTTCAAAAAACTCACAATGCCTCTTTCTAAATTCCAAAAAGGGGCCATTTGGGGGGTATTTGTACTTTTCTGGCATGTTACGGTCTCAAGAAATGAGAGAGGCTGTCAGTACATCAGGTATAATCAAATTGATACATTTTCAGTAATTGGTACCATAGCTTGTAGACCTTATAACTTTCACCCAGACTAAATAATATCCAATTTTTTTTTGTTTTGTTACCAAAGATATGTAGCAGTATACATTTTAGGCCAAATGTATGAAGAAAAATTACTTTTTTGCAAAATTTTATAATAGAAATGCAGAAAAATTAATTTTTTTACAAAATTTTCGTTCTTTTTTTTATTTATAGCGGGAAAAAAAAATACCACCAAAAGACATCTCTATTTGTGGGAAAAAAAGGACAAAAATTTCATTTGGTTACAGTGTTGTATGACTGAGTTATTGTCATTCAAAATGTAAGAGCACCGAAAGCTGAAAATTGGTCTGGTTATTAGGGGTGTTTAAGTGCCCAGTGGTCAAGTGGTTAAAAGTCTATGGGAGAAATCTAAAGTGCTAATTTTAAAGGTTAATTTGCAAGTTATTGTCATAAAAAAGTGTTTGGGGACCTGGGCCATGTATTAATGCAAAAAGTTTTTCTGGGAGCAGTGATTTTAATAATGCTTAAAATGAAACAATAAAAGTGAAATATTCCTTTACATTTTGTACCTGGGGGGTGTGTATAGTATGCCTCTAAAGTAGCACATGTTTTCCGTGTTTAGAACTGTCGCTGCAAAAAATTTAATTTCGAAAGGAAAAAAAGTAATTTAAAACTACTAGATCAAAGTCATTGAAAAAAACGTCCCTCCCCCAGTCCATTACCAGGACCTTTGGGTCTGGTATGAAAAATAAGGGGAACCACGAACCAAAAAAAAGCGTGGGGGTCCCCTCAAATTCCATATCAGGCCCTTCAGGTCTGGTATGGATATTAAGGGGAACACAGCACCAAAAAAAAGCGTGGGGGTCCCCCCCAAATTCCATATCAGGCCCTTCAGGTCTGGTATGGATATTAGGCCGCGTACTCACGATCAAATCTGTCTGCTGGAAACGGTCTGCCAGACCGTTTCAGGAGACAGATTCGATCGTGTGTACGGGCAAACAGACGGATTTGGCCACCGGACAGATTTCAAAGCATGCTTTAAAATCTGTCAGCTGTGAATCCGTCCGCCCGACATGTCTGCTGGTTAGTACGCTAACCAGCAGACATATCTGCTCGCACATGCGTCGAATGGATTGGACGCATGCGCAGAAGTGTTTTACTTCCTGGTGTGGTGACGTAGCGGCGTCAACGTCACCGCCACGTCACCGACACGTCAGCGCGCTGTCTGCCGGCGGGGATTTTGGTTTGATTGTGTGTACACGATCAAACCAATACATCCCAGCAGACAGATATGTTCAAATCGGTTTGTCTGACCGATTTGAACAGATCTATTTGCTCGTGTGTATGGGGCCTTAAGGGGAACACAGCACCAACAAAAAAAAAATACCAGACCCTTCAGGGGTAACAGGGTTCATTGTACCCCTACCATTTCAGAAAGAAAGTGTAAAAAAACACACAGACACAGAAGGGATAAGTCCTTTATTAAAAAGAAAACAAAACATTCCAACAATGTAATCCAGTCTGTCCAGCGTTGTCACAGGGTCACCCGCCTATGTCATTGGGTAAGCCCCGCTTGCCAGAAAAAGCCGGGGCTTACCCTATGATGTGGACGGGTGCCCCCTCTTACGCGTCATGTGGGTTTTGTGTGGAGTGGAGCATCGCTGGACATTGGATCACCACGGGACATAGAAAACAATGCTGGACAGACTGGATTACATCGCTGGAATGTTTTTTTTATTTTTTTATTTTTAATAAAGGACTTTATCCCAACTGTGTCTGTGTGTTTTTTTTACAATTTTTTACACTTTCTTTGTGAAATGGTAGGGGTACAATGTACCCCATTACCAATTCACATAGGGGGGGTGGAAGAGAGAGAAAATACCGCTCAATAGCAATCAGAAAACTCCTTCACTGGATCCAAACCTTGGGTGCTGGCAATGCAATGGAAATGCAAAAATACAAAATGAACTTGGACAGCCGCACTCCAAAAAAACGTTCCTTTAATTAAAATGAATCACAAAAATAGACATGCCACCAGGGGCGGACTGACAACTCATGGGGCCCCCGGGCAATAGAAGATTATGGGGCCCCCAGGCTTACAGATGGCCACCAAGCCAGGTGGCAGTACAGAGGCGGGGCAGCTAAAATCTCAAGATTTTCACATCAAAAGCATGTAGGTTTTGGACATATCAGGGACAGATGTAAAAAAAACACAGATTTTTACATACTATCCCTGGTTTTAATGAGCCTGGCAACCCTGATGGGGCCCCCTAGTGGCATGAGGCCCTCGGGCAGTGCCCGAGTTTCTCAATGGTCAGTCCGCCCCTGCATGCCACAGCAAAACTGGAACAAAAAGCTAATGCTTCGCACTGTAGCTTCAGTGCTTAGTCATAGCTAGTAGGGGGGGGCTGGAATCTGGGGGTACTCTTTGTTAAAGGGGACTTCCAGATTTCGATAAGCTCCCCGCTGGCAGAACCCTACAACCACATGGCTATCTTGTCCTCCCTCTTTTCCTGTGGCCTGCCAGGTTGCTTGCTTGGATAAGGGTCTGGTATGGATTTTTGGGGGGACCCCAAAGGGCCTGGTAATGGACTGAGGAGGACCCCTGCCATTCATTATAGCCGCGAGTAGTTTTAAATTACTTTTTTTCCTTTAGAAATGACATTTTGTGCAGGGACAGTTCTAAACATTGGAAACATTCGCTACTTTACAGGCTTACTATGCACACCCCACGAGGTACGAAATTTAAAGGAATATTTCACTTTTATTGTTTCACTTTAAGCATTAATAAAATCACTGCTCCTGAAAAAGCTGACGTTTTTAAAACTTTTTTTGCATTGATACATGTCCTCTGTAGGGATGAGCCAAACACCCCCGCATTCGGTTCGCACCAGAACCGTCAAACAGACCTACCGTTCACGCGAACATTTAGAACCCCATTGAAGTCTATGGGACTCAAATGTTTGAATTCCAAAACACTCATTTTAAAGACCAATATTCAAGTTATTGTTGGAAAACGTCTTTGAGAACCCGGGTCTTGCCCCAGGGAACATGTATCAATGGAAACAAGTTTAAAAAACGGTAGTTTTTTCAGGAGCAGGACTCCTGAAAAAATTACCGTTTTTAAAACTTTTTTTTCCATTGATACATGTTCCCTCGGGCAAGACCCGGGTTCTCAAAGACGTTTTCACAGGCAAACTATAGACACCCAGCAGGTACAATATTTAAAGGAATTTTTCATATTTTTTTTTAAGTTAAGCATCATTAAAATCACTGCTCCAGGAGCAGTGATTTTATTGATGCTTAAATAAATAATAATAAAAAAAAATATTTTAAATATTGTACCTGCTGGGTGTCTATATCTGTGATAACGTCTTTAAATAGCACAATCACCTGCCTGCCAGTAAATTAGGAAGAACTGATCTATCTAAGCTGTACAGTGTATAAATATATGTACAACTCCTAGGGATGTATGTATATTCTCTACACACTGTAAATTAAGCTAAACTGACTAGCTATATAAAAAGACAATCTCTCTGTCTCTCTGACTGCTCTCATTAACAAGCCGGAACACACTACACGAGGCCGCCCAGCAGGTGGCCTTATATAGTGTGGGGCGTGGCCAAAGCCACCCAGGCTTTGGCCAATTATGGCTCTTCGTTTTTTTGCGCGCTGTGATTGGCCAAGCATGCGGGACATACAGCATGCTTGGCCAATCATCAGCGCGCAATGCCACAGTGAATTATGGGCCGCTTTGCGACGCTGCGCGAAAGACCGATTTTGTTCGAATTTCGTTGAACGTAGGAACAGACAATGTTCGAGTCGAACATACGCAAAGCTCATCCCTAGTTCTCTGGGGCAGGACCCGGGTCCCCAAACACAGTGATCTAGAATGTATAGTATTTATTATTATTTTTATGGAGGAGTGCCAGTATGAATGAAGCCTATTATATTATAGTGTGTGGTTGTTTTTCAGGGGTTGGCCTTAGTTCCAGTAAAGTGAACTCTTAAGGTATCAGCATACCCAGACATTTTGGAAATGTCATGCTCCCAACTTCGTGGGAACAGATTTGGGGTGACCCCTTCCTATTCCAACATGACTGCGTACAAAGCAATGTGAATCCAATAAATCCAATTAATTCAATCCTTACTTATTTGGAGAGCTACAGCCAGAGCTAGAAGCTTCAGCATCCAACATGTCTGGGGGTGTAGGATGCCTGCATCTACCCACTGTGCATTATGGTTTAACCCACCACCTGCTATGTCACTAGTGTGTCCCTTCAAAGCAGTATGGACACACTAGCGTCTAAGCATTCAGCACCCTGCACTAAAGGTTTATGGAAAATGTATGTCAGTGTCCATAATACATTCCTGAGATAAAGGAGGCAATTACATTGGCAGCAGGTATATTTGAATGTTACCCACCTGCATGGTTTGATTACCCTGTGCAATGAGTTGTGTACAATCCAAAGATTTTCTCCAAAAACAGAGGGCATTGTTGCTGTTGTAATTTGTGGAAAAAACTGAACTTGTTGTGCATTACATGTCTTGCATTGATGTAAGCAGCCTTTCTTTCTCGTACATCACGGGACACAGAGCGGCATATTCATTACTATATGGGTTATATGGAGTACCTTCAGGTGATGGACACTGGCAATCTCAAACAGGAAGTCCCCTCCCTATATAACCCCCTCCCCTAGAGGGAGTCCCTCAGTTTTTTCGCCAGTGTCTTAGGTGTTGGTCACGGAATAGCTTTGCCTCCACATCCTTGGGATTAAGGGCGGGCTAACCGGATCTGTCCAAGGTGCCTCAGTGCCAAAGTGGACAGTACCCGGGCCCCAAACCGTGGGGTTTTGCCTATAATGCTCCTCTTTAGAGGGCTGGACCCTGGGCCCAGGACTTGGAGTTTGTAAAGACCTTAAGTTCCTGTTTGCCAGGGTGCTATATAGGTCCAGGACAGTGGGTACCTTCCAGGACCCCAGGGCCTGAAGGTCTACTACGCTACCCACGGAGATGGGAGAAGATTGGACCGTTTTGCTAGGCAAACGTCCTGCAGCATGGAGCAGGTAAGAGGGGAGCCTGCGGGACTTGGTTCGACAGCAGGCTCTCCAGGGAGACCTTAAAGGGGGGTAGCCTAAGTATGCTCTGCATTGGAATCCTTGCTCACTATGTCTGAGAAGACAGGATGATCTCATTTCCCCCATCACTTGGTCCCCCTGTCTAAGAAACTTTAGAGGTTTGCTAGCTACCTGCTGCTCTCTTCCCAGGGCTAATAAGGATCCCTATGGGGCCTTTTGGAAAGTCCTACCTGGCCGGGGTTTTGATTCTGCCGCCTGAAGCTGCAGTCCTGGGTCTCCAGCAGCGCGGCTCCTCCATGTGCTTCCTTCCCCGGCATACGCGCGCGCGCGTGCGTGCACACGTCTTATAGACGTTTTCGCGCCGTTCGGAGGGGAGGGCGGGGGGGGCGTGCCTGCAGCGTCATCAGGGGCGCGCCTTCATTCGCTGTTATACACAGCAGGCTATGATCATTGCTCAGTCTGAGGCTGATCTGGAAGGGAGAGGACGCAGAGCGGCAGAACAGCGACTCCCGGTGGCGGAAGAGGGGTAGTACATGCTGGAGTTGGTTCCAATGCATTTGTGTTAAGCCAAAAATCCCCTTTTGCAACAGGTTGGAGGCTGGTTTGGGCGACGCTGTATGTTTTAAAAAAAAAAAAAAAAGTTATATATATTATAACAAAAAAAAAAAAAAGAGAACATACGGGGCCCCATCGGTTTTTGGGCATTAGTGATCTATTGTCCCCTAAACCCTAGTTTTGTACTCCTGGCCACTACAGTCGGTTGTTGTAGGCGGAGTCCCTCGATTTTGTATTATGGCTTCCAAAGGTTCGGGATCAAAAGGTACAAAAAAGACCAAAAAACAAAGGGGTTCCCCCTCTGATTCTGATGATATGCCGGTACTTTCCCCGCAGCTTATTCCCATGAAGGTCGCCTTGGATGAGCCATTAGGGGGGTCTGGTGCTGAGGCTGGCCCAGATCAGCTCAGCCCTGTGTTTATCACAGAGGAGATGCTAGCCGTCTCCCTAGGGGGGCTAGAAAAAAGATTAGCAGCGATGATCGCTAGCTCTATTCCTGGCAAGAAACGGGCTAGATCCCCATCGCCGAGAGGTGTATCCTCAGATGCTGAAATTCTCTCTCCGGAGGAATTGGAATCTCAGGAGGATCAACTGGACCAGAACCAAGAGGGTTCAGGGATTGAGGAATCTACCTCTGAGGAACCATTTTCAGACTCCCAAACAGAGAGGCTGTGGGTACAGTCTTTGACGGACATGGTCCGCTCGGCATTTAATTTACCATTGCCAGAGCCTCAGGTTCCTGCGGTATCCTCTCTGGGCTCTTTGAAAGCTTCTTTGAGCAACGCGGTTTTTCCGGTACATCCTCTGTTGGAGGAATTGATCTTTCAGGATTGGGTACGACCGGACAGGATTTTTCTGCCGCCTAAGAGATTTTCGGTTATTTACCCTATGGAGGAAAATTTTTCGAAGAGGTGGAAGCTCCCAGTTGTGAATGCAGCCATCTCATGTGTGAAAAAATCACTAACTTGCCCGGTGGAAAACATACAAATGTTTAAAGATCCGGTTGATAAACGGTTAGAGACACATTTAAAGGCATCCTTTGCTACGGCAGGAGCAGTGGTACAGCCAGCTGTGGCTGCAATTGGAGTTTGTCAGGCGTTAAAGGACCAGACAAAACAAATGCTTAAAGACATGCCTACCCAACAGGCAGAAGAGTTTTCTGACATTCCCAGAGCTCTGTGTTTTGCGGTAGATGCTATAAAGGATTCCATCCAGCAGGCCTCTCGATTATCACTATTTTTGGTGCACATGAGAAGGCTCTTATGGTTGAAGAACTGGGCGGAGGAGCCCCCATGCAAAAAGCTTCTGGCAGGGTTTCCCTTCCATGGAGGACGACTCTTCGGAGAGGATCTGGATAAATACATTCAGACTATTTCAAGTGGCAAAAGTACCCTTTTACCAGTCAAAAAGAGATTCCGGGGTCCTACATTTAAAAGGCAGCTCTCGCCTGTCTCAGGGCCCTCAAATTCCAGGCAGTATCGACGGCCGCCTGCGCGATCAAACTTTAACAATAAATCGCAGGGACAGGCCCTTGGGGGTAAGAGGCCATGGTATCGCAAGCCGACAAAGCCAGCCCCTAAGTCTGCCTTATGAAGGGGCGCCCCCACTCTTGCGGGTGGGGGGAAGGCTTTGTTTCTTCTCAGAAGTTTGGGAAGCCAATATCCCCGACAAATGGGTCCGGTCGTCTGTAACCACAGGCTACAGACTGGAGTTTCTAAAGTTTCCTCCGCCTCATTTTCAAGAGTCAAGGCTACCAAACGATCCAGCAAAGAAGGCCTCGATGCTGGCAGCTTTGGATCACCTGCTTTTCCAGGGCGTGATAATAAAGGTACCAGCCCAAGAACAGGGGCTAGGTTTCTATTCCAATCTCTTTGTCATACCAAAGCCCAACGGCGATGTCAGGCCAATCTTGGACCTAAAGAGTTTAAATGTTTACCTAAGAGTTCATTCCTTCCGGATGGAATCCGTCCGATCAGCAGTCGCCACGCTCCAGAGGGACGACTTTCTGGCTTCCATAGACATAAAGGATGCTTACCTTCATGTACCAATCTTTCAGCCACATCAAAGATTTTTACGCTTCGCAGTGGGGCAGCGACACTTCCAATTCATGGCGCTCCCCTTCGGGCTGGCCACGGCCCCCCGGGTATTCACGAAGATCCTAGCCCCAGTTCTGGCCAATCTAAGGATCCAAGGGGTCACGGTCCTAGCATACTTGGATGACCTTTTAATCATAGATCTCTCACGGCCGTGTCTGGAACAAGCAGTAAACCTCACGGTTCAGTACCTCGAGAGGTTCGGCTGGGTCCTAAACCGGGAAAAATCAGCGTTTCATCCTACAAAGCAGTTGGAATACCTCGGCATGAGGTTAGACACAGAACAGCAAAGGGTGTTCCTGCCCCTTGTAAAGGTCGAGGCTATCCAGGGGTTGGTTCAGTTGGTTCTAAGCAAGAAAAAAACAACTATTCGCCTGTGTATGCGATTACTAGGCAAGCTAGTGGCCACGTTCGAGGCGGTACCATACGCTCAGATCCACACTCGCGTCCTACAGGCAGCCATTCTAGCAGCCTGGAGCAAGAGAGCACATGCCTTGGAGTCCCCTTTGACGCTATCATCAAAGGTCCGGCAAAGCCTGGCCTGGTGGTTAAACCCTCAGAATCTTCTGAAGGGAAGGTCCTTCAGCCCCGTTGTCTGGAAGGTAGTTACCACAGACGCCAGCCTGGTAGGCTGGGGGGCGGTCTTGGAGGGGTTCACTCGCCAGGGAACTTGGGCGGAAGCGGAGAGGCAGCTACCCATCAATGTCTTGGAGATCAGAGCTGCTCGCCTAGCCCTCTTGGCATGGACTTCCAGATTACAGGGGTCCCCGGTGAGAATCCAGTCAGACAATGCCACAGCGGTGGCATACATAAACCACCAAGGGGGAACCAGGAGTCAGGCCGATCAGAGGGAGGTGAGCTTGATTTTTCAGTGGGCAGAGGTTTATGTACCCTGCATTTCGGCGATATTCATTCCTGGAGTGGACAACCTGCAGGCAGACTTCTTAAGTCGCCAGATTCTGTCGCCGGGGGAGTGGTCTCTGCATCCCCAGGTCTTTCAGACAATCTGCCAGAAGTGGGGAATGCCAGACATAGATGTAATGGCATCAAGGTTCAACAAGAAGCTAGACAGGTTCGTGTCTCGAGCAAGGGACCCTATGGCCTGCGGAACCGATGCGTTGGTTTGCCCTTGGCATCAATTCAAACTTCTATATGCATTTCCCCCGCTACAGTTACTTCCTCGCCTGTTGCGCAGGATCAGAGTGGAGCACAAGCCAGTCATTCTAGTAGCTCCAGCTTGGCCCCGGAGGACGTGGTACTCACTAGTCCTGAAGATGGCAGTGGGAGACCCTTGGACTCTTCCTCTACGACCAGACCTACTCTCACAAGGCCCGATCCTCCACCCTACATTACAGCGTCTAAATTTGACGGCCTGGAGGCTGAATCCCTGATTCTCAGGGGTAGAGGTCTGTCTAGGCAGGTAATTCCTACCCTGATTAGGGCTAGAAAGCCAGCCTCCAGGGTGATTTATTACAGGGTGTGGAGGACCTACGTAGGCTGGTGTGAATCCAAAAGATGGAATTCCCGCAAATATACCATTGATAGGGTGTTAAGTTTTCTCCAGCTAGGAGTGGATAAAGGCCTGGCATTAAGCACAATCAAGGGACAGATTTCAGCTTTGTCAGTGTGGTTTCAGAGGCCGCTGGCCACCCACTCGCTGGTTAAAACCTTCATACAGGGGGTCTTGCGTATTAATCCTCCTGTCAAGTCACCGATTTGTCCATGGGACTTAAATCTTGTCCTGTCCACTCTACAGAAACAACCCTTTGAGCCGTTGGCTGAGATTCCTTTAGTTTTACTGACAAGAAAGTTGGTATTCTTGGTCGCCATAGTTTCGGCCAGGAGAGTGTCAGAATTGGCAGCCTTATCTTGTAAGGAACCATATCTCATTCTACATAAGGACAGGGCAGTTCTCCGGCCTCATCCTTCCTTTCTACCAAAGGTTATATCCAGTTTTCACTTGAACCAGGATTTGGTACTTCCATCCTTCTTTCCGAAACCCACATCTAGAAAGGAGGGGTTGCTGCATACCTTAGATATTGTCCGGGCCATGAGGGCCTATCTTAAAGCTACAGAAAAGATCCGGAAAACAGATGTGTTGTTCGTTTTACCAGATGGCCCCAAGAAGGGGCAAGCAGCTGCAAAATCCACCATCTCGAGATGGATTAGACAATTAATCATTCAGGCCTACGGTTTGAAGAGGTTGCCTCCTCCTTTGTCGGTAAAAGCCCATTCTACCAGGGCCATGGGCGCCTCCTGGGCAGCACACCATCAGATCTCTATGGCTCAGATATGCAAGGCGGCGACGTGGTCATCAGTCCACACGTTTACAAGGTTTTATCAGCTAGACGTGAGAAGGAATGCGGATTCAGCCTTTGGGCAGGCAGTACTACAAGCTGCGGTTTAAGATCCTCGGGATCGGGGGCACCCTTGGTTTTAAAAATTCAAAATTATTTCTTGACTAAGTTGGATTTATTATTATTTGAGTATACCTCTAAATTAAATCCCTTTTGAGAAGATGTCTCCCTCCCCTCATTAAAGCATTGCTTTCGGACATCCCATATAGTAATGAATATGCCGCTCTGTGTCCCGTGATGTACGAGAAAGAAAAAGGGATTTTTTAATACAGCTTACCTGTAAAATCCTTTTCTTGGAGTACATCACCGGACACAGAGCTCCCACCCCTCTTATGGGAACATGTTTTGGGAGGCATACTGCTTGCTACAAAACTGAGGGACTCCCTCTAGGGGAGGGGGTTATATAGGGAGGGGAATTCCTGTTTGAGATTGCCAGTGTCCATCACCTGAAGGTACTCCATATAACCCATATAGTAATGAATATGCCGCTCTGTGTCCCGTGATGTACTCCAAGAAAAGGATTTTACAGGTAAGCTGTATTAAAAAATCCCTTTATTTCATCCAGACGTTATCAACGTTTCTATCTTTAGGTCACAGGGACCAGATATTTCTTTAGCAGTGAATCAGTCAGACAATCTCCAACATATGCTGTACGTTAAAATACAAAAAAAATACATTTATTTACAAGTTTTCCCCAGTTCCTGTTTGCAGACAAATATGAATCATGTCATGCATGTCATGTACTTTCTGCAAAGTTCTAACTCAAAAGTAAACCATTCGATTCCACATAAATATTTTTCAACTTTTAGGTTGCAGTGACAAAAATATTTCTCTGGCAGTTTGCTCTTGCAGTGACGTTCAGTATTTCACAGAATCAGACAATCAATCTTCCTCCCACACTGTCAAGTAAAATAAAGGAAAATATTTGCAAGTTCTCTTTACTATTGATGGTAGTCAACAAATGCCAGTCATATGGCATATTTTAAACAAGCTGTTATGGTCAGACACCTGCAAAACTTGCAATATGTCAACTTTTACTCAATTAAAAATCCATCAGGGAAGCTATCCCATAAAATCCCTGACCTGCAGTACATTAATAACCTCAGGCTACAGGGAAGGTAGGAGACATAGGCTTCTGCTTCGCTTCTGTGTTGTCCACTGGCTGTAATCCTGTTCAGCACAGTTCATGATATCACATACCGGTAAGTAATTCTCATTAGACTGTATTAGCAGCCGAGAAAAGGGGTTCCTCTTGGTTTCAGTAACTTTGAAATCATGATTGTCCTGATCATTGCCACACAGCCAATTCCAATCTTCTTTTCAGGGAGCAGAGTGGGTACTTATTAGAATGTGAACTCAGCAAGTGCCCACGTTTATGATTGCTGACACTGTGGGGTTCATATTATAAAAATAGAGAATGTTCACTTTACAAAATAAATGTTCACTGAGCTAAGCAAATAATGTAATGTGTTTACTTCAATTATCTATTCAGGTGCGGGGAAAAAAATTATGTTTCATCCTACAGGGAGTGCAGAATTATTAGGCAAGTTGTATTTTTGAGGATTCATTTTATTATTGAACAACAACCATGTTCTCAATGAACCCAAAAAACTCATTAATATCAAAGCTGAATATTTTTGGAAGTAGTTTTTAGTTTGTTTTTAGTTTTAGCTATTTTAGGGGGATATCTGTGTGTGCAGGTGACTATTACTGTGCTGAATTATTAGGCAACTTAACAAAAAATAAATATATACCCATTTCAATTATTTATTTTTACCAGTGAAACCAATATAACATCTCAACATTCACAAATATACATTTCTGACATTCAAAAACAAAACAAAAACAAATCAGTGACCAATATAGCCACCTTTCTTTGCAAGGACACTCAAAAGCCTGCCATCCATGGATTCTGTCAGTGTTTTGATCTGTTCACCATCAACATTGCGTGCAGCAGCAACCACAGCCTCCCAGACAATGTTCAGAGAGGTGTACTGTTTTCCCTCCTTGTAAATCTCACATTTGATGATGGACCACAGGTTCTCAATGGGGTTCAGATCAGGTGAACAAGGAGGCCATGTCATAAGTTTTTCTTCTTTTATACCCTTTCTTGCCAGCCACGCTGTGGAGTACTTGGACGCGTGTGATGGAGCATTGTCCTGCATGAAAATCATGTTTTTCTTGAAGGATGCAGACTTCTTCCTGTACCACTGCTTGAAGAAGGGGTCTTCCAGAAACTGGCAGTAGGACTGGGAGTTGAGCTTGACTCCATCCTCAACCCGAAAAGGCCCCACAAGCTCATCTTTGATGATACCAGCCCAAACCAGTACTCCACCTCCACCTTGCTGGCGTCTGAGTCGGACTGGAGCTCTCTGCCCTTTACCAATCCAGCCACGGGCCCATCCATCTGGCCCATCAAGACTCACTCTCATTTCATCAGTCCATAAAACCTTAGAAAAATCAGTCTTGAGATATTTCTTGGCCCAGTCTTGACATTTCAGCTTCTGTGTCTTGTTCAGTGGTGGTCGTCTTTCAGCCTTTCTTACCTTGGCCATGTCTCTGAGTATTGCACACCTTGTGCTTTTGGGCACTCCAGTGATGTTGCAGCTCTGAAATATGGCCAAACTGGTGGCAAGTGGCATCTTGGCAGCTGCACGCTTGACTTTTCTCAGTTCATGGCCTGTTATTTTGCGCCTTGGTTTTTCCACACGCTTCTTGCGACCCTGTTGACTATTTTGAATGAAACGCTTGATTGTTCGATGATCACGCTTCAGAAGCTTTGCAATTTTAAGAGTGCTGCATCCCTCTGCAAGATATCTCACTATTTTTGACTTTTCTGAGCCTGTCAAGTCCTTCTTTTGACCCATTTTGCCAAAGGAAAGGAAGTTGCCCAATAATTATGCACACCTGATATAGGGTGTTGATGTCATTAGACCACACCCCTTCTCATTACAGAGATGTACATCACTTAATATGCTTAATTGGTAGTAGGCTTTCGAGCCTATACAGCTTGGAGTAAGACAACATGCATAAAGAGGATGATGTGGTCAACATACTAATTTGCCTAATAATTCTGCACTCCCTGTACATTAAAAAGTTTTTTTTTATTTTCATTTGCACATTACTGGCATAGCTCCCAACTGTCCCTGATTTGGAATAAACTGCCTCTGTCCCTCTTTCCTCTTCAGTTGTCCCTCATTGTGTTCTGTTTTATGTAGTTGTATATAAAATGCACTTTTTGTCTTTGAAAAGAGTTTCCCCGTGCTAAACCTTTCATCCAATTCCTAAATCGCTGCATTTGTACTTTTAAAAGACAGTAAATAGGTATAGTCGTTTTAAAAAAAAACTCTTGTGGGTTTAATCAATATGTTTTTTATAATCCTCCTTTAAGGGGGCGTGGCAGGGGATGTGTCCTATGCCTACATACTTTTGCTAATAGGTGTCCCTCGTTATCATCTCAAAACGTTGGTAGGTATGGACTGGGTATAATTTAGTTTGATAGGTGTGCAGTTCCTACTATTTTATTAACCTCCCTGGCGGTATGATTATTTCAGATTTTAGGTGCTGAAAGCGATACCATTTGGCGTTTTATATTGTAGGCCTGTAATTCCTAGGAATAACTCACTTAAATCTGTCCAAACAAGAGTCTCCTCCTCCTCTGCCTTTGTCTTGTGCTTCCACTGTGCCCCCGCTGTCAGGTGGGAATTCCACCAGCAGCACGTCTACCAGTGTGCGCTTGTACTCGCCCATCTTGCGATCACGCTCCGGTGAGGGAATTAAGGGCGGTACATTGTTCTTGTAATGGGGATCCAGCAGCGTGTCCACCCAGCAATCAGCACCTGTTAAAATGTGGGCAACACGGCAGTCGTTGCGGAGACACTGCAGCATGTAATGGCTCATGTGTGCCAGGCTGCCCAGAGGCAACGAAAAGCTGTCCTCTGCGGGAGGTGTATCGTCTGTGTCCTCTGTATCCCCCAGTCATGCACCAGTGAGGGCCATGAGCTGGTCTGGGTGCCACCCTGCTGTGAACATGGTTCCTCCTCCTCCTCCATCTCCTCCTCCTCAGCCTCCACCTCATCATCCTCCAAAACTGTGCCCTTGCTGGACAATTGTGGACCTGGCGTTTGTTGGTGCAGGAACCCACCCTCGGAGCCACTTGTGAATGACTGCCCTGAAAGCCTTGAAAATGATCCCGATTCCTCCTCCTCCTCCTCCTGTGCCACATCCTCTTCCATCATCGCCCAGAGCGTTTTTTCAAGGAGGCATAGAACTGGGATAGTAAAGCTGAGAACGGCGTCATCGGCACTGGCCATGTTGGTGGAGTACTCGAAACAAGGCACACAGGTCTCGCATGGAGGCCCAGTTATTGGTGGTGAAGTGATTCTGTTTTGCAGAGCAACTCACGCGTGCGTGCTGCAGCTGAATATCCACTATCGCCTGCTGCTGTTCATAAAGCCTGGCCAGCATGTGCAAGGTGGAGTTCCACCTTGTGGGCACATCACATATGAGTCGGTGAGCGGGAAGGCCGAAGTTACGCTGCAGCGCTGACAGGCGAGCAGCAGCAGGGTGAGAACACCGAAAGTGCGCACAGACGGCCCGCACTTTGTGCAGCAGCTGTAGCATATCGGGGTAAGTTTTAAGGAACCTCTGCACCACCAAATTAAGCACATGCGCCAGGCAAGGGATGTGCTTCAAACCGGCTAGGCCCAGAGCTGCTACGAGATTTCGCCCATTATCGCACACCGCCAGGCCCGGCTTGAGGCTCTCTCCTGCCAACCACTCATCGGTCTGTTGTTCCATGTCCCTCCACAACTCCTGCGCAGTGTGGGTTTTTTCCCCCAAACAGGAAAGTTTTAAAACTGCCTGCTGTCGTTTACCCATGGCTGTGCTGAAGTTGGTGGTGAATGTGTTACGCTGACCGGATGAGGAGGCGGTAGAGGATGAGGAAGCGGAGTAGGAGGAGTTAGCAACAGGAGGCAAACTGAAGCGCGCTGCAATCCTCGGTGGTGGAAGGACATGCGCCAAACTGCTATCCGTCTCAGGCCCAGCCGCCACTGCATTTACCCAGTGTGCACCCAGTGTGCTGTTAGGGAGATATAACGTCCCTGACCGTGCTTACTGGTCCACGTATCCGTAGTTAGGTGGACCTTGCCAGAGTTGGCGTTCCGCAGTGCACACCTAATTTTGTCCCCCACTTGGTTGTGCAGGGAAGGGATGGCTTGCCTGAAAAAGTAGGCTGGGCACGACGTACTGTGGGACAGCCAATGCCATCAGGCTTTAAAAACTCTGCGTCTCCACCAAACGAAATGACAGCATTTCAAAGGTCAGGAATTTTGAAATGCTGGCATTCAGGGCCAGGGATCGTGGGTGGGTAAGAGGGTACTTCCTCTTCCGCTCCAGTGTTTGGGAGATAGAGAACTGAACGCTTCCATGGGACATTGTGGAGATGTTTGGTGACCCAGGTGGTAGTGTTGCTTGCCGATCCTCTGTATGAGGGGTGGCAGGTGCCACTGTCACTACAGAGGTGGATGAAGAGGCTGAGACTGAAGCAGAAGAGGTAGCAGGAGGAGCCAGAGACCTTTCTTGGTTTTTAAGGTGTCTACTCCACTGCAGCTCGTGCTTTGCACTTAGATGCCTGGTCATGCAGGTTGTGCTCAGTTTGAGAATGTTTATGCCTCACTTCAGGCTCTGATTGCACAGCATGCAAACCACTCGTGTCTTGTCATCAGCACATTGTGTGAAGAACTTCCACACTAGGGAACTCCTTGGTCCTGGCTTTGGTGTGCTCGGTCCCTTGCTGTGTTGGGCAGTATCAGGCGTACTGTCTAGGGGACGGACACTCCGCTTTTGCACCCTGCTCCCTCTTCTGCTGTGCTGGTGGCTCTGTGTGACCACCGCCTCTTCCTCCGAACTACACAGGTCACCTGCATGACGTTGATTCCATGTGGGGTCGAGGACCTCATCATCCTCCACATCATCTTCCATCCAGTCTTCACCACTGCCCTCCTTGTCGGTCTGCACAATTGCGAAAGCAGCAGCAGTCACCAGTGCTGTTTAACATTTATCTTCGTCCTCTTTTTGAGATTATCAGCAGCCAAAAACTGCTCTACCACTCATATGCAGATGATACGCAACTGTATTTCCGTATCTGCAACAGACAGGATCACCACCTCAATCTAGAGACATGTCTCTCTTTGATAGAGGACTGGATGACAAAGAGTTACCTTAAACTCAATGGAGCAAAAACAGAACTTCTTCTGTTTCACGCCAAGCGCAGGAATCAACTTTCAACAGCGTGGACCCCCCCGCCTATTTTGGGCAGAATCATCACCCCTAGCGCCAAAGTCAAAAGCCTAGGGGTCATTTTTGACTCCTTTATGACAATGGACGCTCAAATAGGGTCAGTAGTCAGTGGATCTCACCATCTACTGCGCCTACTACGCAGACTCACTCCGTTCATCCCCAAAGAAGATTTAGCGGTCGTGGTGGGAGCTATTGTAAACTCCAGGCTGGATTATGCAAACGCCCTTTACCTCGGCCTCCCCAAGTACCAAATCGCTCGTCTGCAAGTCGTTCAGAATACGGCCGCCAGACTTGTGACTGGGAAAAAACCCTGGGAATCCATCTCACCTTCACTGAGAGCCCTTCATTGGCTGCCAGTTAAAGACAGAATTGCTTTTAAAGCTCTCTGTCTTACGCATAGATGTGTCTATGGGAATGCCCCCCTTTATTTATGCGAAATAATAAAAGCGCATAATCCCAATCGCGTTTTGCGATCCACGAATCAGAACCTGCTCCAGGTTCCGAAAGCCAACTTCAAGTCCAAAGGAGAAAGAAGATTCGCGATCCAAGGTCCCAGACTATGGAACGCTTTACCAACCAACATCCGGTTGGAGGAGAACCACCTAGCATTTAGGAAAAAGGTCAAGACTTTTCTCTTTTGATATCAAAGGAGACAGGAACAACAAGCGCCCAGAGGCGATTCAGTTCGCATGTGCCGCGCTATACAAGTTTTCATTCATTCATTCATTCATTCAGTTGGCAACTGTGTTTCTTCATCATCCGAGACGTGCTGTGATGGTCCCCCATGTGCTCATCTTGGAACATAAGTGGTTGGGCATCAGTGCACTCAATCTCTTCCACTTCTGTGGCAGGGCTAGGTGGATGGCCCTGGTAAAACATGCTAACAGAGTCATCAAAAAGCAGAAGAGACTGCTGCATGATTTGGGCTCAGACTGCTTGGCTGATTTGCAATGGGGTGAGGTGAAAGACTGATGGACATCGGCTGCATTTTTTTTTAATAGAACAATAGAAGAATACTAGCTAAAGTGTTTATCTCACACGAACAGATATGGAGGAAACACTGCAAACACTGGAGGAAACACTGCAAAATTTTTTTTTTGCCCTAAATGGGTGTTTTTTGAATAGCACAATAGAAGAACACTAGCTAAAGTGTTTATCTGACACGTACAGATATGGAGGAAACACTGCAAATTTATTTTATTTTTTTGCCCTAAATGGATGTTTTTTGAATAGCACAATAGAAGAAAAGTATCTTGCAGAGTATCTCACAGTAACATATGCAGTGCTGGTGTAATTAGATTTTAGAAGCAGGACAGACTCCTATATATTTCTCTCCCTACAAGCACAAGCAGGAACCTTCCCCTAAAGTATCTTGCAGAGTATATCACAGTAACATATGCAGTGCTGGTGTAATTAGATTTATGAAGCAGGACAGACTCCTATATATTTCTTTCCCTACAAGTACAAGCACAAACCTTTCCCTAAAGTAACTATCTAATGCTATGTAGATCGCGGAGTAATGTGATTTCTGAAGCAGGACCCCCATCTAATTCTCTCCCTCAGAAGAGCAGCAGCAGACTTTCCCTACCCTATCTAAAGCAGAGTCACGAGCTGTGCTGTGTGCCTCTAGCTTATATAGAGGCTGGGTCACATGCTGGGACACATGCTGCACTGGCCAATCACAGCCATGCCATTAGTAGGCATGGCTGTGATGGCTTCTATGTCACACAAGTAAAATAAATGGTGATTGGCTGCCCTGCAGCGCGCCATTACATTGCTGAACACCGAACCCGAACTTGAACTTATAGTAAATTGTTCGGGTTCGGGTCCGGGTACAAAAAATCCAAAAGTCTGATACGAACCTGATCTTTACAGTTCAGGTTCGCTCAACCCTAGTTGTGATATACATTGAAGACACAGTAGTTAATTGCAACAGACACAGTTACAAGGGTCATTTTAATAAAGACAAGTGAATGAAAACACATTACAAAAAAAAAAAAAAAGAGAATATATATTTACTTCAATGGTTCAATGGGCCCCACTGTCAGCATAACACTTTTTGTAAACTACTATAATAATTATTTCTGTTTTAAAGCAACAAAAAAAAAAGTTTTTTTTTTTATTACAGGTTCTTCTCCAGTTAAAGGGTATATAAACCCAAACAATGAACTAATTTTCTCCTCTTTGGTCGTTTAAATTTACCAATAAAAGACTGTTATACTTGTTGTACAGCTGCTAGAAATACAGTGCTGTCCTGTCCCCTATGCATTTTTATCTCAGGCAATTAGCAGCTGAGTGCATTTCTGACAGGACCAGCAGTGTATTTTTCTGTACTTGTTGGCATATAAAGGCATAACACATGGGAGATTTGCATTTATTGAAGTGATGCACTGAATTTTTATATTTTTTTGCCCTGAGATAAACTTTAACTCCTAATTTACTAACCATAGTTAGTACTTCATTTATGTAACCCTTCCTACTCTTATTACCTTAGCCATTTTTTTTTATGGCCACAATAAATTGAACAAATAGCAGAATAAATGTTAGGTTTTCTTTCTAAAGTAACTTTAGTTGTTTGGAATTTACTTATCGCATGTTTTTTTTTCTTTTTTGTCATTAATATCTATATCAAATGCAATAATTTAGGACAATTTTGCTGCATAAACACGATTGGACATTCCAACAACAAAACGGTCGATTTTCTTCAGATGGAATGTTGGCCCAAACTTGTCTTGCATAAAACGGTCACACAAATGTTGTCGGAAATTCTGAACATCAAGAAAGCGGTCACATACAACACTACGATGAGCCGAGAAAAATGAAGTTCAATGATTCCGAGCATGGTTCGAATTAATTCCGAGCATGCGTAAGATTTTTGTGCATCGGAATTGGCTACAGACGATCGTAAATTCCGACAAGAACTTTTGTTATCAGAAAAATTGAGAACCAGCTCTCAAACATTTGTTGTCGGAAATTCCGACCGTGTGTATGCGGCATAACTTTCACCAAAGGAAACTCATTGTTATCACCCAAACACTATGTAGTACAGTATGAATTACTTTGATATTGTAATTATTGCCAAAGATATTTCCAAATAATTATTTTAGTCAATGAAATGTAAATATTAGACTTATCCATGGGGCCAAACAACCTCTAGTTCTTAAGTGGTTAATGCATACTGTATATATCTTCTCTAACCATCACTTGGATTATAAATGGGCACTTCTAACAATCCTGTTATAATTCTGGAAAATCTATAGCTTTTTCATTGAAAATTATTTTACTTGTATGGTGCATGTTAGTATCTAGGTGTCAACTACTTTGCCTAGATTTGAATCTAATCACATGTTTGGTCCCTCTTCCTACTCAGCACAACACAATTGAATGTGGTGGTCTATACTAATTGGAAAATGCAGGAAGTGAATCCCACTTTATTCTGCTCTATGAAAGTTGCGCTGCTCATTAGCATAATAAAGGGAAATTGGCTAAAGTCTGCCAGAGCCGATCAAACTTTATCAGGGTTAGCAGGAACTGTCTGAATTTCAATCCATCTATTGACAGGATGGTTGTAATAAAGTTGATCTATGGATTGACTTCAGTACAACCAGCTTGTTTAGATTTTTGTGCGATCACTTACGGCAGCTATAGCTACCAACAGTAATCATTGTATTCTGATGGCTGGGAAACCTCCTGCTGTTGGAATACAATAGAGCATCAGGAGACATACCCCCATCAACATGGACTGTGAGAAAAAAAAACTGCATGATGTAAGTGCAGAAATTTTAGCTTGTTTATTAGGCATTAAAAATATGTTTATTATGTATAGCTAGTTATTTCAGCAATTTTAGGATGCTCACTTTTATTATAAATGGAATTCTTTTTCAACATCTTTTATTTATCAAAGTGTGAGTGTGTGTACAGTCAGTATCTAGCTTTTTAAGGTACAAAGTTATCAGCCTTTTCTATCAAAGTTTTTTATTTATTCAGACAAATTTAGTATGTGAAAGGTGTCCTCAAAACACCCCAATACCTCTATCTAACCCCTATTAACCACTTAAAAAAGTGTTGCTGCTGTTTTGCATATTGTTAATTTTTTTATCCATTTTTTATGATGATGATGATGAATACTTAAATGGTGTCATATTAGAAAGCAATTAAAGTGCAATTAAGCATACATGCTCTTAAATGCCCTTGTGTCCTGTGCAATTATCTTTATAAAACTGAGCAAACATTTATAAAACTAAAATGTCTTCCAAAAGAAATGCAAATAAATACAGAAACTAATGGTTTAGAAAAAAAAAAGCTTGGCATGCCAGGCAATGTTTAAAAGCAAATGAATACATATATAAAATGTATGTTTTAAATGCACATATGACATCAATGCAAATCTGTGACATGTGATGCATAGACGATGTTGTAGAGCAAGCTAAAAATAATTCACCAAAAATGTAACATATACGTTTTTTCCAAAAGTTATTTTGTTGTTTTTATTATAGAAATGTAATACTAGTTTCAGGATGCGATTTTTTATGCATTTAAGACATAGTAAATTGTAAGTTTAAGAGTTTGGAATCATTATGAAACATCTTTGTATTTTGAAAGTGTTAAATTTAGATAAATAAGGTGCCAGTACATTGATTTTGAAATTAAGTCAATGCATTACTAATATTGTAAATGGCTATATTTACCTAAATAGCTGATTTATAATTGTCATGGACCGTGAAATCATACTTCATGTATTACATAAGATGAGACATTATGTATATGACATATTGCAGGATGCCTCTGTCTGTCTAGATGTGGATTGCAACGGAATCAGCCTATTGAGGAATATTGAAATGCTAAGTGACTTGTGAAAGACATACCATGTTCTATTGTGTAAATGTCTCCTGCCCTGTCTCAACCCTCCAGACGGTTCCATTGTTCTGTGGCTGGCTATTGTGTACATTAATTACCCCCTGGGGGCTTCTGTCTCAACACACGTAGTTAGGCTATTCAAGCTGTGGGACCAATCTCTGCTGAGACATTTTGAAGTCCTAATTTGCATGGGAGAGGACCTGAGTGGAAACCACAAATGTACTTTACAATTGACCAATAGAAAAGCGATTGTTGGGGGTGGGATACTCCAAATTCTGTATAAAAGTGTGCTGTGTACTTTCAATAAAGGAGTTCTGGTTGAACATACATACAACTCGTTTGGTGTGTGTTCTTCATGGATCCAATCGGCACATAGCTGTAGGTTGGATCCTGGAATCTTGGATGACTGGACCATCAGATGTTGCAAGCTGCAAGCTGATCGAATAGAAGCAGAGGAGTGTCGGGAGAGCAGGACCTGGGCGAGAAAGGGTCTCGTCACAATAATAATTTATTAATTACATATGACCACAAAGCCCAGTTTTCAGAAGTAATTTTCCAGGTCTTAAGGCAGAACTTCACCCCCTCCTCTTCAACAATTAGCACTTTTATGGGGGAGGGGGGGGAATCGGTACCTGGTTTTGCCATGTGCAGTGGGAAGCCAGCTGTAACGTTGCAAGGCTTCAAAGCCAGATCCCCTTAGATCCTGATGCCTGAACCTGAAACCAATTAAAGTATTGGCTCAGGTGAGAACAGCGCTGGATCCTTGGACAGGTAAATTTCTTTATAATAAAATTCAGCAGCTACAGTATTTGTACCTGCTGACCTTTATTTTTTGGGGGGAGATTGGAGCTTCTCTTTTATGGTTAAACTGTCTTGGTTTATGCTTGATTAATCAATAATAATTGGCATTGCAGAAAGCTTTCTTGTTGTGTTTTTGGCAGTTCTAAAAATGGCTGTTTAAAAAAAGGGGTTTTAATTGTATTTTCTTGGGTTGCAAAGTTCCAGTATCCCAAAATGTCATTTTCATGTTAAAAAGAATTTCAAATTTATCTCCCCTATCGTGCACTGGGTCTACTGGTGTGCCAGACTCATTCAGCAGTGTTTTTTTTTCTCTTCACCTATATGTCCTCTGGATCTGCTTTCCTCTTGATAATGTTAGGCCTCGTACACACGATCGGACATATCCGATGAAAACGGTCCGCGGACCATTTCCATCGGATATGTCCGATCGGGAGTTTGATCCGATGGCATGTACACACCATCGAATCAAATTCCCCGCCGCCGGACGGCGCGGTGACGCGGCGGTGACGTTGACGCCGTCACGTCACCGCCACGTCACCGCACCAGGAAGTTAAACACTTCTGCGCATGCGCCAAATCCATTCGGCGGCGGCGCGGCGGCGGTGGGGGACGACATGTCTGCTGGTAAGTGTACTAACCAGCAGACATGTCGGGCGGACAGATTCCACCGGATGGATTTCAAAGCATGCTTTGAAATCTGTCGGGTGGAGAAATCTGTCCGCTAGCCCATACACACGAGCGGAGATGTCTGCTGAAACGGTCCATCGGACCGTTTTCAGCGGACATATCCCCTCGTGTGTACGAGGCCTTAGTGGAGGAATACTCACCCTATTCAGTGCAGAACATGTGCTCATTGCGTCTTAGGCCCCATACAAACGAGCAGACAGATTTGTTCAAATCGGTCGGACAGGTTAGCTGCTAACAAGCAGACATGTCGGGCGGACGGGTTCCCAGCCGACAGCTTTGAAAGCATGCTTTCAAATCTGTCGGCTGGCCAAATCCGTCGGCTCGCCCGTACACACGATCGAATCTGTCTGCTGGCAGACCGTTTCAAGCAGACAGATTTGATCGTGTGTACGCGGCCTTAGAGGCAAAAACTACTAAGAACTTTGTGACCAGAAACGTATTTGAGTCTGTGAATGTCAGAGATATACCTGATTCTAGTATTTTAAATCCCAACGTGCCAATCTGTATAGGAAACTGTATATGCCTAAGCTATATGTAGAACTGTGCTGCCATTATGATTGTGCTATTCACAGCAAGGTGGTCAGAAACTGCAAGTAATATGCTGTACGTCAATATTAAGGTTTCTGTCTGTGGATGAACCTTTAAGAAAAGAAAAAAAATTGATTGTGTCAGAACGCAGTGACATTAAACAACAACGACGTGCTGAAAAAAATTAAGTTCAATGCTTCCAAGCATGCGTCGACTTGATTCTGAGCATGCGTGGCTTTTTAACTGATGGACGATTGTTTTTTTCTATAGGTTTTTTATTTTTAAAACAAGTTCCTCGGTTTTTTGACTGATGGATAAAAACCCGATGGGGCCCACACACGATAGGTTAGTGTGATGAAAACGGTCCATCAGACCGTTTTCATAAGACGAACTGATTGTGTGTACGCAGCATTATGGATGCAATTAGGGGAGAAAAACTATCCTAAAAATGAATGGGAAAGAATCTCAATTTTGAAAGGGAGAATAAGCAACTTAGAGGATGTGGCTTACCTTTCATACAAATTCTAACGCTGATAGAATGGAAGCTATTGAAAATTGGCTGTGTCGGATTAACGTTACAATTATTGGGGTTCTGGAGAAGACAGAAGGCAGAAACATAACTGAGTATATTTATAACTTCTTTCTGTGTTTGAGATAGATGCATTTACCTCTGTGTTTGGAGTAAAGAGGGCTTACCATGCGCCCCCCCCCCCCCTCCTCCACCTGGGGAACAATCCTGGCTAGATTATTTATTTATCAGGAAAGAGATACTATTCTGAAGAAAAGATGTCGTAGGGATATTAAAAAAATGTTGCAAATATATCATTATATTCATATTTTTTTCTGCAGACGTCTAAAGAAAAGGGGCTAAGTTCCAGTGGATTAAAACAAGCTTGTGAATGGTTATTTGGAACATGAATAGGTATGTGTTTTTCTGGAATGTACAATGAATGGTTAATGTTACTAAGTTTGAATGCAGAATGCAATTTTTTTTTTCACAATCAAATAATTTTATTAAACAAATTGTAACAACATTACAGAATAATAGCAGAAGAAAACACAAGTAGTGTAACATAAATCAAATAGTATCTCAGAACAAGCTTTGCATATCAGGTAAAGGAGGAACAAAGCAAATTCACATGCCCAATAAGCTATTACATGGCCTAAGGATAACACATATAAACTTAGAATGAACGAGGAGCTAAAAGAAAACAAATAATAAGTAATAATAAAAAGGGGGGTGAATATAGGGGGGGAGGGGGGAGTGGTAGAATAGTGGTATCACGCAGGATGTCGGATCTCTTTGGAGGAAGGCCCAGTATGACCATAAGGAGAAATCTGATCTATGTAAAATCTAAGATATAGTAGCAACATAGAGGACAACCAAAAACAAAAACCTAACTAAGGCTGTGTTTACTTTCTAGGGGACCGGAGAGGTAAGAGTTAGGAATTCATTTGAGTATTTGAAGATCAGCCACGGTTGCCATATCTTGTTGAAAGCATCACTGTTTTCTTTCCTCATGGCAGCAATCTCTTCTAGTCTGTATATGTATTGAACCCTATCCAGCCATTCCCTCACTGTCAGAGTATATGTAGTCTTCCAGTAAAGCGGAATAATGGTCCTGGCAGCAAGCAAGAGGTATCTGGTCAGGGATTTTTTATATTTACTAAGCGACAGAGAATTTATGTTCAGTAGGCAGGCAGCTGCATTAAGGCTTATTTCAGTTTCAGTAATGTGTATAATCCAATACGAAACCTGGGACCAGAAAGCAAAGATTGAAGGGCAATCCCACCAGATGTGTAGGAAGTTGCCAGTTTCTCTGTTGCAACGCCAGCAGAGGTCAGAGCTCAATGCGGACTAACTACTGGTTTTGCATGGGGTGAGATACCATTGCGTTAGAATCTTATAAGATATTTCTTGATACTTCGTGCTGAGTGAGCACCTGTGTGCGAAGATACATGCCCTTTCCCATTGAGCTTCGGTGAAAACAGTGCCTAAATCCTTTTCCCATCTGTCTTTGTGCTGCTTAGTTGCCGCCTGTGAGCATTGATTCAACCAGGTGTATGCTATGGATGTTGTCTTTAGAACCGGTTCTCTGTTAAAACAGATAGTTTCTAAAGGGGTTTGGTTCCGGAGAAACGCTTTTTTGTGTTTATTGTTAATTAGGAAGTCTTTTAATTGCAAGTAAAACCAGGGACTAGGTGAAGAATCACCGTATTCTGATCTAAGGGCCAGATTCTCAGAGGCGATACGACGGGGTATCTCAGATACCCCGTCGTATCGCCGTTTTTTTCCCCGGGTATCTATGCGAGTGATTCTGAGAATCACTTTGGCATAGATACGGGTGAAGATCCGACAAGTGTAATTGTATTACACTTGCGGATCGTAGATGTAATGACAACTCCGGCCACTAGGTGGCCTTTACGTTGTTTTCTCATTTGCCTATGCAAATGAGGCTAATACGCCGCCTCGTCGTCGCTTACGTCGTTTTCGTCCACGTAAGGTTACCCCTGCAAAGATGTGGAGTAACCTTACGCAGTACCGTCGGATGCCGTCGGGTGCCATCGGATGCCATGTTAAGTATGGCGTCGGGTCAGCGTCGTCTTTTTCCGTCGGTTACGTTGTTTTACTAAGTCGTTTGTGAATAGGGCATTGCGTAAGTGACGATCACGTCGTTTTGACGTCGGTTTCACCGACGCTTTCCGACTTGAGCTGGAGCATGCGCACTGGGCTTTTTCCCTGGCCGGCGCATGCGCAGTTCGATCGACGCGGGGGCGCGCTTAATTTAAATACAAGCCGCCCCCTTTGAATTACGCGGCCTTACGCTGGGCCATTTACTCTACACATCCGCACACTACGGAGCAAGTGCATGGAGAATACGCCACTTGCTCTGTTAAGTTGCGGCGGCGTAGTGTAAATGGCTTACGCTACGCCAGCGAAAATGTATGAGAATCTGGCCCCCTGTGTATCCAGAGATTTAATCCTACCTTCCGAGATGCAATGTGATGCTAGGAACTTGGAGTTGGAAAGACTTTTTGGTTTAGGCCTGGTAGGAAGTCAGGGTTGCCAATGATGGGTGTAAGAGGGCCTGGGATCGAAGCAAGATTAAATCTAGATGCTATGTGGTGCCATACCTTCAGTGTGCTGGCCACCAAAGGATGCGATGAACATTTAGGGGATCTAGAATGAGTGGACCATGGGAGGTAGGGAAGATGCAGGTTATTGTGGTGGTCTTCTAAATGCACCCAGTCCTTGTTTTGGCTATGGCAATGCCAATCTATAATTCTTGTAATATGCGAGGCGAAGTAGTATTTTTTAAAGTCTGGCAAATTTATACCTCCTGCTGATTTGGGGAGAGTTAGTACATTTAAGCCTAGTCTGGGCTTTCTCCAATTCCAAAGAAACTCTCTCTGTATCTTTTGTAGTTTGGTAAAAAAGAGGTTAGGTATCTTGATAGGCAGGGCGTTAAAGAAGTATAGTAACCTAGGTATGATTGTCATCTTGAGGATTGAAGCTCTCCCAAACCAAGAAAAGGATCTGGGGGTCCACCTTCGTAGATCATTGGAAATGGAAAGCAGGAGGGGAGCAAAGTTGGCCAAATACAATGCATCAATAGTGGAAGTCAATTTAATCCCTAAATATTTAAGGCTGTTACTTTCCCATTGGAATTTGTGGTTGCCCTTTAGTAAATTGTAATCGACCTGTGGTAATTTGAGATTGAGGGCTTCCGATTTAGATTGGTTTATCTTAAAATTAGAAATAAATCCAAATGTCTTGAAGATCCTAGTAAGGTTAGGATAATAAAGAACAAAAGATCGTCCGCATAGGCGGCAACTAGGGATGAGCCGAACATACCCGCGTTTGGTTCGCACCAGAACGTTCGAACAGATCGCGGGTTTGCGCGAACATTTAGAACCCCATTGAAGTCTATGGGACTCGAACGTTTTTACGGAGCAGCCATTTTAATGATGTTTAAAGTGAAAAAAAAATCCTTTAAATATCGTACCTGCTGGGTGTCTATAGTAGTGGCACTTGTTTAGAAATGTCCCTGCACAACATGCTGTGTGGCAACAATATGTCGATTATTTTAGGGGTGGTGGGCCATTACAATGCCATATCTTGGCTCAATCAATTATTTTTTTGTGAAAGAAAAATTGTAGAAAAAAGGGCACCCCTCAAAGATACTGTAATTGGAGCGCAACAAAGAGCCACGTGCAAAGTACTGCATCAAAATTTGTTATTAGGCGCCCCTGTTAAACAGGGGCTGAAAAATTGTGCCTTAGGCACAACACAATACTGCAACCCCTCCCAATAACTCTAATTGGAGCACAACAAAGAGCCACGTGAAAAGTATTGCATCAAAAATTGTTATTAGGCGCCCCTGTTAAACAGGGGCTGAAAAATTGTGCCTTAGGCACAACACAACACTGCAACCCCTCCCAATAACTCTAATTGGAGCACAACAAAGAGCCATCTGCAAAGTATTGCATAAAAAAATGTTATTAGGCGCCCCTGTTAAACAGGGGCTGAAAAATTGGGCCTTAGGCACAACACTACACTGCAACCCCTCCCAATAACTCTAATTGGAGCACAACAAAGAGCCACGTGCAAAGTATTGCATCAAAAATTGTTATTAGGCGCCCCTGTTAAACAGGGGCTGAAAAATTGGGCCTTAGGCACAACACTACACTGCAACCCCTCCCAATAACTCTAATTGGAGCACAACAAAGAGCCACGTGCAAAGTATTGCATCAAAAATTGTTATTATGCGCCCCTGTTAAACTGGGGCAGAAAAATTGTGCCTTAGGCACAACACAACACTGCAACCCCTCGCAATAACTGTAATTGGAGCGCAATAAAGAGCAACAAGCAAAGTATTGCATCAGAAATTGTTATTAGACGCCCCTGTTAAACAGGGGCACAAAAATGTGGCCTTAGGCACTGGTGGCGGAGCCCAGAAACACAACATTTCTTACTAGCTATCAGCAAGAAAAGTGAAGAGGAGAAGGATATTCCATCAGCAGAATAACAGGACAGTCACTCAGCATCAGCATACGCAGTCTCAAAGGGATCCGACATTTCAACAAAAAATTATTATTCAGTAACATCAGCATCAGGTGCTTGGTAGCTGGTGTTGATCTAAGCCTGATTCATTTTGATGAAGGTCAGTCGATCAACAGAGTCGGTGGAGAGGCGCACCCTGTGATCGGTCACAAAGCCTCCAGCAGCACTGAATGTGTGTTCTGAAAGAACACTGGATGCAGGGCAAGCCAGTAGCTCAATTGCGTACTGTGAAAGCTCTGGCCAGTGATCCATCCTCAAGACCCAGTAAGCCAGAGGATTTTTGGTGGGGAAGGTGTCCAAGTCGGATCTTGCCCCTAGGTATTCCCTGACCATGTAAACCAGACGCTGGCGATGGTTGCTGGAACCAGTCAGACCTTGGGGCTGCGGACTAAAAAATTGTCTGAACGCATCGGTCATACGGCGACCTTCTCCACTGCTCCTTCTGTGACTCACCGAAGCCTCAGCAAGACGTTGTCCAGGGCCAGGTTTTGGTAATCCCCACGGTTCTGGGAACGCATTGCACAGACCCTTTTGCAAGACCTCCCGCAGACGTTTCATCTTCTGCTCCCTCTGCGATGGCAACATAAGGTCTGCAACCTTACTCTTGTAACGTGGATCAAGGAGAGTTGCCAGCCAGTAATGATCCCTCTCCTTGATAGCACGTACACGAGGATCCTTACGCAGGCTTTGCAGGATCAGGGAGGCCATGCAGCGCAGGTTTGAAAAGGCATTCGGGGAACAGTCCTCTGGGTCACTGAGGATGACAGGATCCACAGGCACCTCCTCCCAGCCACGTAAAAGTCTGCGTGTTCCTTGGGACTGTAAACGATCCCTGCAGCTGATGCTGAGTGCTAGGCTCCACCTTCATGCTACTGATACAATCCTCCTCCTCCTCCTCCTCCTCCTCCTCTTCCTGTGTGCTAGGTGGGCAAGCAGGACCACTGTCTTGGTAAAGGGGGCCTTGAGAGGTAAGGAAGTCCTCCTCTTCCTCCCTCTGTTCTGCCCAAAGGGCCCTGTCCATTATTCCACGTAGCGTGTGCTCCAACATGTGAATAAGAGGGACAGTCTCACTGATGCATGCACTGTCACTGCTCACCATCCTCGTGGCCTCCTCAAATGGTGACAGGACAGTGCATACATCCCTGATCAAGGCCCACTAGTGTGGGGGAAAAAAAACTAGCTCCCCTGACCCAGTTCTGCTGCCATATTGGCACAGGTACTCATTAATGGCCCGCTGCTGCGTGTGCAGCCGCTGCAGCATGGCCAACGTAGAGTTCCATCTGGTGGGCATGTCACAGATTAGGCGGTTCTTGGGCAGGTTGTATTCCTTTTGGAGGTCTGTCAGCCAAGCAGTGGCATTATACGACCTCTAGAAATGCACACAGACTTTCCTGGCCTGCTTCAGAACATCCTGTAAGCCCGGGTACCTGCCCAAGAACCGCTGCACCACCAAATTCAGGACATGCACAAAACAGGGCACATGGGTGAGTTTTCCCTGTCGCAGGGCAGAGAGGAGGTTGGTGCCATTATCACTGACCACCATTCCAGGCTTCAGCTGGTGTGGCGTCAACCACCTCTGAGCCTGCCCCTGCAGAGCTGACAAAACCTCTTCCCCAGTGTGGCTACTGTCTCCCAAGCACACCAGCTCTAGCACCGCATGGCATCTCTTGGCCTGCATTCCTGCGTAGCCCCTCGTACGCCTACAGAGCACGGCTGGTTCTGAGGAAACATCATCACAGGAAGAGGCCACAGAGGAAGAAGAAGAGGAGGGGGTGGAGGAGAGAGGTGTGTCACAACCAGTATTAGTGCTTTGGAGCCGTGGTGGCGGAACAACCTTCAAAACTACTGTACCTTGCCCTGCGTCCTTCCCAGCTGCCAGCAGAGTCACCCAATGCGCCGTAAAAGACAGGTAACTTCCGCACTAACCTGCTGAGATACATCTGCTCCTTCATAACTTCAACATGTAATGTGCCTTTTGACTTTTTGCTTTGTCTGATGTTAACGTATGGCTCTGCCTGCAACTTTGTCAATATATTTTTTTCTTTTCTGATTATTAATAAAAAAAACTATTGAAAGTAAGACAGGTAACTTCCCTGTCCATGCCTGCTGGACCATGAGTCAGCGGTAAGATGCACCTTACCACTGACCGCCCTGTCCAGCGAGGCATGGACATTGCCTTCCACATGCCGGTAGAGAGCCAGAATCGCCTTCCGTGAGAAAAAGTGGCGTTTGGGTACTTGCCACTGAGGTACTGCACATTCCACAAACTCACGGAAGGGGGCAGAATCTACCAACTGAAAAGGTAGCAGTTGAAGTGCAATTTTGCTAAGCTAGCATTTAACCGCTGGGCATGTGGATGGCTGGGAGAGTACTTCTTTCGGCGCTGCAGCAGCTGGGGCAGGGAAATTTGTCTGGTACTATCAGTAGATTGCCCGCATGTACTACTACTACTAGGTTGTGACACACCTATTTCTACACCTTCAGTGCAGGCTTCAGAGAGGACTAAGGGTCTAGTGGGGTTGGAGGTCCCAGAAGGGCAAGGGGAGGTCCGCTTTGGTCTTTGGTGTGGGTCTTTCTGGTGTGCTTGCCAACGAGCTGCATGGCAGGTTGACATATGTCTGGACAAGCATGTGGTGCCCAGGCGGGTGATGTTTTGGCCACACGAGATACGCTTGCGACATATGTTGCAAATAGCAAAGGTACGATCTGATGGACATGTTTCAAAAAAGGCCCACACCAAAGAACTTTTGTTGTACCGTTCAGGCACAGCAGCGCCATGCACAAGCGTAGATGTGCGCTGTAATGCAGTTGGTGTGCCCTTAAGCTGACCCCTGGAGGGCATCCTGCCTCTTTGGAGATGTGCCTGTGCCTCGTCCTCCTCCTCCTCCTCTTCCTCCTCCTCCTCTCTCCTATCAGGCATCCAGGTAGAGTCAGTGACCTCATCATCCCCTCCCTCCTCATCACTGTCAAAAACCAGGCAGTATGCTCCAGCTGGGGGAACATCACTGCCAGATTGCTGTCCCTCTTGGCCACCCCCTCTCCCTGGGCTCACATCAATGCCTTCCTCTATGTTCCATCATTGAAGCCTTCAAAACGCTGCGCATCTTCATTCAGCATGTACCCAACACTGTGTTGAAATAGTTTGGGGGACTCCTCAGGAGGACACGGTGGGACTAGGGAAGGATTGTGTGATGCCATTGTACAGAGGGAAGAGGAAGCCTTGGCAGCTGCTTTGCCAGACAAACTAAGATCAGTCTGTGTGAGAGAGGATGAGGAGGATGAGGACGGCTTGGTCATCCAATCTACTATTTTCTCTGCATGTTGAGGCTCAACACGGCCAGCTCCTGAAAAGAAGGACGAGCGGCCACGTGCTGAAGAGGATGCACCGCATCCACCACCAGCGTTGCCTCTAGATGCAGAGCCTGCTTGCCCTCATGACTCTCTGCCTCTCTTTGTTGTCCTTCCAGACATTTTACTGCGTTCAAGTGTAAATAAACACCACACATGCACTTACAGTAAATGTGTTTACGTGCGATTAAACAGCAGACGTGCACTGACAGTAAATGCGCTTACGTGCGATTAAACAGCAATTGTGCACTTACAGTAAATGTGCTTACGTGCTACTAAAGAGCAAACTTGCACTTACAGTAAATGTGATTACGTGCTACTAAAGAGCAAACTTGCACTTTCAGTAAATGCATTTACGTGCGATTAAACGGCAAAATTGCACTTACAGGAAATGCGCTTAGGTGCAAATAAACAGGACACGTGCACTTACAGTAAATGCTTTTTCATGCTATTAAAGAGCAAACTTGCACTTACAGTAAATGCGCTTATGTGCGATTACACAGCAAACTTGCACTTACAGAAAATGCGCTTAGGTGCAAATAAACAGGACACGTGCACTTACAGTAAATGCTTTTACATGCTATTAAAGAGCAAACGTGCACTTACAGTAAATGCGCTTACGTGCTACTAAAGAGCAAACTTGCACTTACAGTAAATGCACTTGCGTGCGATTAAACATCAAACGTGCACTTACAGTAAATGTGCTTACGTGCTACTAAAGAGCAAACTTGCACTTAAAGGAAATGCGCTTAGGTGCAAATAAACAGGACATGTGCACTTACAGTAAATGCTTTTACGTGCTATTAAAGAGCAAACTTGCACTTACAGTAAATGCGCTTATGTGTGATTACACAGCAGCGTGCACTTACGGTAAATGCGATTACATGTAACTAAAGAGCAAACTTGCACTTTCAGTTAATGCGTTTACGTGCGATTAAAAGGCAAACTTGCACTTACAGGAAATGCGATTAGGTGCAAATAAACAGGACACGTGCAATTACAGTAAATGCTTTTATGTGCTATTAAAGAGCAAACTTGCACTTACAGTAAATGCGCTTACATGCTACTAAAGAGCAAACTTGCACTTACAGTAAATGCGATTACGTGCTACTAAAGAGCAAACTTGCACTTTCAGTAAATGTGTTTTACGTGCGATTAAACGGCAAACTTGCACTTACAGTAAATGCATTTACGTGACATTAAAGCAGCAGATGTGCACTTACAGTAAATGCGCATACGTGCAATTAAATAGCAAACGTGCACTTACAGTAAATGCACTTACGTGCTACTAAAGAGCAAACTTGCACTTACAGTAAATGCGCTTACGTGTGATTAAACAGCAAACGTGCACTTACAGTAAATGTGCTTACATGCTACTAAAGAGCAAACTTGCACTTACAGGAAATGCGCTTAGGTGTAAATAAACAGGACACGTGCACTTACAGTAAATGCTTTTTCGTGCTATTAAAGAGCAAACTTGCACTTACAGTAAATGCGCTTATGTGCGATTACACAGCAAACTTGCACTTACAGTAAATGCGATTACGTGCTACTAAAGAGCAAACTTGCACTTTCAGTAAATGCGTTTACGTGCGATTAAACGGCAAACTTGCACTTACAGGAAATGCACTTAGGTGCAAATAAACAGGACACGTGCACTTACAGTAAATGCTTTTATGTGCGATTAAACAACAAACGTGCACTTACAGTAAATGTGCTTATGTGCTACTAAAGAGCAAACTTGCACTTACAGGAAATGCGCTTAGGTGCAAATAAACAGGACACGTGCACTTACAGTAAATGCTTTTACGTGCTATTAAAGAGCAAACTTGCACTTACAGTAAATGCGCTTACGTGCGATTACACATCAAACTTGCACTTACAGTAAATGCGATTACGTGCTACTAAAAAGCAAACTTGCACTTTCAGTAAATGCGTTTACGTGCGATTAAACGGCAAACTTGCACTTGCAGGAAATGCGCTTAGGTGCAAATAAACAGGACACGTGCACTTACAGTAAATGCTTTTACGTGCTATTAAAGAGCAAACTTGCACTTACAGTAAATGCGCTTACGTGCGTTTACACAGCAAATTTGCACTTACAGTAAATGTGATTCCGTACTACTAAAGAGAAAACTTGCACTTTCAGTAAATGTGTTTACGTGCGATTAAATGGCAAACTTGCACTTACAGGAAATGCGCTTAGGTGCAAATAAACAGGAAACGTCCACTTACATTAAATGCTTTTACGTGCTATTAAAGAGCAAACTTGCACTTACAGTAAATGCATTTACATGCGATTAAACAGCAGACGTGCACTTACAGTAAAAGCGCTTACGTGCGATTAAACAGCAAACGTGCACTTACAGTAAATGCGCTTACGTGCTACTAAAGAGCAAACGTGCACTTACAGTAAATGCGCTTACGTGCTACTAAAGAGCAAACTTGCACTTACAGTAAATGCGCTTACGTGCGATTACACAGCAAACTTGCACTTACAGTAAATGCGTTTACGTGTGATTACACAGCAAACGTGCACTTACAGTAAATGCGTTTACGTGCGATTACACAGCAAACGTTCACTTACAGTAAATGTGCTTATGTGCTACTAAAGAGCAAACTTGCACTTACAGGAAATGCGCTTAGGTGCAAATAAACAGGACACGTGCACTTACAGTAAATGCTTTTACGTGCTATTAAAGAGCAAACTTGCACTTACAGTAAATGCGCTTACGTGCTATTACACATCAAACTTGCACTTACAGTAAATGCGATTACGTGCTACTAAAAAGCAAACTTGCATTTTCAGTAAATGCGTTTACGTGCGATTAAACGGCAAACTTGCACTTACAGGAAATGCGCTTAGGTGCAAATAAACAGGACACGTGCACTTACAGTAAATGCTTTTACGTGCTATTAAAGAGCAAACTTGCACTTACAGTAAATGCGCTTACGTGCGTTTACACAGCAAATTTGCACTTACAGTAAATGTGATTACGTACTACTAAAGAGCAAACTTGCACTTTCAGTAAATGTGTTTACGTGCGATTAAATGGCAAACTTGCACTTACAGGAAATGCGCTTAGGTGCAAATAAACAGGAAACGTCCACTTACATTAAATGCTTTTACATGCTATTAAAGAGCAAACTTGCACTTACAGTAAATGCATTTACATGCGATTAAACAGCAGACGTGCACTTACAGTAAAAGCACTTACGTGCGATTAAACAGCAAACGTGCACTTACAGTAAATGCGCTTACGTGCTACTAAAGAGCAAATGTGCACTTACAGTAAATGCGCTTACGTGCTACTAAAGAGCAAACTTGCACTTACAGTAAATGCGCTTACGTGCGATTACACAGCAAACTTGCACTTACAGTAAATGCGTTTACGTGTGATTACACAGCAAACGTGCACTTACAGTAAATGCGTTTACGTGCGATTACACAGCAAACGTTCACTTACAGTAAATGCGTTTACGTGCTATTTCACAGGAAACGTGCACTTAAAGCCAATGCGCTTAGGTGCAAATAAGCAGGACAATTGCAGTAACACCCAGTACGTTTAGGTGTAAACTAAACACAGCACACAGCCACAGGCAATACGACACGTTAGAGCACTGCAGCTATGCACAATCTCCTGCCTGCACAATCTCCTGTCTGACAAATACTAATAGCAGATCTAGCTAAGCTATACAGTGTATACATATATGTACAACTCCTAAGGATGTATATATATTCTCTACATACTGTAATAAATCTAAACTAACTAGCCTGCTCTATCTAGCTAGCTAAAAATATAATCTCTCTGTCTCTCTGACTGCTCTCTTTAACAAAGCCGGAACACACTACACAAGGCCGTCCGGAAGGCGGCCTTTTATAGTGTGGGCCGTGTGCTAAAGCCCTGAGCCATAATTGGCTCATGGCTATGGCCAATTATGTCTCTTCGTTTTTTGGGCGCTGTGATTGGCCAAGCATGCGTGGTCATGGTGCATGCTTGGCTAATCATCAGCGCGCAACACCGCAGTGAATTATGGGCCGACGCGCGTCACTCGAATTTGGCGCAAACGACCCGTTTTGTTCAAATTTCATCGAACAATCGAACAGGCAATGTTCGAGTCGAACATACGTTCATCCCTAGCGGCAATCTTATATTCTCTGTTTTGAATTTTAAAGCCTCTAACATCCGGGGAGAGGTTTATTGTTCTAATAAGGGGTTCTAATGAAAGCATAAAGAGCAAGGGGGAAAGAGGACAACCTTGTCTAGTACCATTTTTAATCAAGACTGTGTCAGATAGGGTGGAATTAATTTTAAATCGTGCTTGTGGGTTTTGGTAAAAAGCTCTGATGCAGTTCATCATGTTATTGCCCATACGCACATGCAAGCATGTTGTTAGCATGTAATCCCACGAGATCCTGTCAAAGGCCTTCTCCGCATCGGTGGACAGGAGAAGGCCCTTAAGGTTTGGGTCCCGGGCATGGTGGATTAAGCTTAGTGCTTTAGTTATATTGTCTTCTCGGCCTGGCATGAATCCTACTTGTTCCGGGCCTATTATTTTATGAAGTAGGGGCTTAATTCTGTTTGATAAGATCTTTGCTAGTAATTTAATGTATATGTTCAACAAAGAAATAGGCCTGTAATTTGCACATTCCGAATGATCTTTATCTGGCTTGGGGACCACAGCTATGTGGGCTGCTAGCAGGGAATTGGAGTTGTGATGGTTACTGGCAAGGTAGTTAAAAGCTTTCAGAAGAGGGGCTGAGAGTAATTGCGTAAAGGCCTTATAATATTGGGAGGTAAACCCATCAGGGCCTGGGCTCTTCCCTGTTTTTAAGTCTATGATTGCTGATTGTAATTCTGCAGGGGTTATGGGCTTTTCCAAATCGAGGGTGTCTTCTCTAGCAAGGGAGGGAAGTTTACTATCGAGTAAAAATTGTTGAATTGTCTCTGTCTTAGATGTCTTTATATGCGGGGGTTTGTGTTGGTCGGGAATGTTATACAGTTTGGAGTAGAAGTCATGAAAGATACCTGCTATCTTGTCTGATTTATGTTCAAGCACGCCCCCACGACCTCAAAGCTCTAGCAAGCAGTTTCCCGCTCTTGTCACCCTGCTCATAGAAAAAACTCCTCTTAAAGAGGAGAGATTTATGGGTTTGCAAGGTAAGGATTTGTTTCAGAGAGTCTCTGGCGCGCGTAAGTTCTTCCTCCACCCTGACCGCAAGGGAGTGCTTGTGCTGAATTTCCAGTTTAGTAGCAGTTAACAAGGCTATGTCTTTATCTTTTACGTTTTGCCCCCCATTTTATATTTCCACCCCCTATCACGCTTTTGTGGGCCTCCCAGTTATTCAAGGCGTTTGTGTTTGAATCTACATTGTCATGGAAAAAGTGGAAATAGATCTGTGGATATCATCATGGATTGTCTGACCTGTCAGGAGAGCGACATTCAATCTCCAATTAAACGCCGTTCTGGGGGGTGATTTACGTTTCAGGGTTATGGCAGTGGGAGCGTGGTCTGAGTGCAATGATTTCGATATCTGCCCTATCGAGGTCAGAAAGGTCTCTTCGTGAGATGAAGATCAAATCTATTCGAGAGTATCTCTTGTGGGGGGGGGGGTAAGGTAAAATCTCTCCCCGAAGGGTGCGTGCACATTTTTACTTATTAAAAAATACCAGTCTACAGTAATGTGTTCGCAATAGATACATATTGCAAGATACAGTGAAGTATCTACTAAGGTTTAATTGCACTCAGGATATACATCGTTGTTAGTTTTCATATTCACATTGTCCACCATATTCTAATGAAGCAATGAAGTTCATATTAAAAATATTTAACATATTTAGTGTAGTAGGAAATGTAAAATTGTTATAATGCCCACAAATGAATAGACATCCTCTTCCTAGGGGGCAGTCCCCAAGTTGCCTTTTTTTTTCCTTTGGCAAAGTTACTAAAATAGCTGTAATATGGTGTATAATACACACAATCAAGAAAAAATAAATGTTGTTTCTATAAAATATATATAACATTGTCTAGAATAGAGTTGGTGGTGGCTTTACTTATATTGTACCATTAATTTATAGGAGTGAATATATGGCTAGGGGAATTTCTGATGATTCTCTATTTGTAGTGTGATTTAAAAGGAATTTTAAAGATTCTACTACCAGGGGAGTAAATCCCCATTGGTTAAGATTGTTCCCATATTCCTCTTTTATTCTTTCTGATCTGAATGAAATTTTGGGGTGGAATAATCTCTATTGGTAGCCAGGGATGCCTTTAAAGCATACCTCTGAGGACTACTTGTAAAACAAAGGTCAGTTGTTAAAGATAATAAAAATAAATAGGAGAGGAATCTAAAAATAAAGCGAAAGAGGAATATCTTATAAACATGGGAAGCAGCACACGATCTAGTAATGAAATAAACGAACATAGGCTTTTTTCTTTCAAAGCAGCATTACTTTGAATAGGGGGATAACATAGGGCATTAGATACAGGCTGCATTCATGGGGCAATAGAAAATGGTCATAGTAGTCTCTTCTACCTTTGATATAACAGACTCATACTAATAATTGTATAGCTATATATAGTTATTTATATGCCTATAAAAGTGTATATTCAAACAAGCAACGAGATATCTATTTAAAATCATTTAAAAAATTATTGTAAAATGTTATTTTACTATTAGAATTGTTTAGAAAATATAAAATTATCAGTTTTCGAAGAGGGAGATATAGATTACTTAGATTTTCTTTATTTTTGGAAGCGTTAGAAGGAACATTAGAAACATTTCTAATATAGGGGGGCCCTAGAAATGATGGTCTTCCAACAGATGTATATAAGACAAAATCCAGATTCATACTACTCAATATCCTTGCTTACAGTAGATGTTTAATTAATAGCTAAATGTTAGCAAATCACTTGGTTGTGGTAATGCATACAATTATAAATCCCTAACAAATGGTCTTGATGCTTAATAAATCTATGGTCCTTAATATTTAATCTTTTTTCTAAATGTACATATACCTTTGTATAATATGGGAGTGAGAAGATTTTACCTTTTGATGCAACTTAAGCCTCTAATAGTATTAAATGGTCTAATTTGGGGGCAGTAATGTACTGTATACATTAAATATAGATCCACTCTGGTCAAATTTCAGGTATAGTGTAATTTGTGGTGCAAATACAACTATAGTTGGAAAATCCAACCTTATAAACATGACACTGATGCCTTAATTTATGTTATCAATAACCTACAGTGTGGATTGTATAGAATAACTATAGAATAATGAATACTGTTTTAACAATCTTGGGGTTGATTTGAAATGGCTGATCACTTAGCAAGTGAAGTTGACTTTGTAAGGGAACCATCCCCAAAACTTAGTGCCTGAAAGACTGCTTATCCCAGGAATCTATGTACCAGCTACCTGTCCCCTAGGTTACAATATATATATATATATATATATATACAGTATATATATATATATATATATATATATACACACAATGTTTGGGGGTTCTGAGTAATTTTCTAGCCCAAAAAAATATAATTTTTATAGGTAGGAGAGGAGTGCCAGAGTAGGCCTGGGCTTAAAATGGTTAAGTTATAATGTACAAGTATGCAACATGTACTAATACATTAAGACAGTGTTACCTGTAAAGCAAATCCCTCCTGCACAGCAATGTCATGGATCTCTGGAGCTGCCACCTTCACCCGGTCTTCCTCCCGGGTTTGAGGGCTCCGGCGGTATGAATGGTCAGAGCCAGGATGACATCACATGTGCGGAGCTCTGAAGGTACAGCACAGGTATGTGGTCCTTTCAAAACGCATGCGCTTGTGAATGTCTCCAAAACAGTGTAAGTTTAGGAGATATTCACTGTACCTGCAGGTATGAATGAATGAATGAATGAAAACTTGTATAGCGCGGCACATGCGAACTGAATCGCCTCTGGGCGCTTGTTGTTCCTGTCTCCCTTGATATCAAAAGAGATGTGTCTTGACCTTTTTCCTAAATGCTAGGTGGTTCTCCTCCAACCGAATGCTGGTTGGTAAAGCGTTCCATAGTCTTGGACCTTGGATCGCGAATCTTCTTTCCCCTTTGGACTTGAAGTTGGCTTTCGGAACCTGGAGCAGGTTCTGATTCGTGGATCGCAAAACGCGATTAGGGTTATGCGCCTTTATTATTTCGCATAAATAAAGGGGGGCATTCCCATGGACACATCTATGGGTAAGACAGAGAGCTTTAAAAGCAATTCTGTCTTTAACTGGCAGCCAATGAAGGGCTCGCAGTGAAGGTGAGATGGATTCCCAAGGTTTTTTCCCTGTCACAAGTCTGGCGGCCGTATTCTGAACGACTTGCAGACGAGCGATTTGGTACTTGGGGAGTCCGAGGTAAAGGGCATTTGCATAATCCAGCCTGGAGTTTACAATTGCTCCCACCACGACCGGTAAATCTTTTTTAGGGATAAACGGAGTGAGTCTGCGTAGTAGGCGCAGTAGATGGTGAGATCCGCTGACTACTGACCCTATTTGTGCGTCCATTGTCATAAAGGAGTCAAAAATGACTCCTAGGCTTTTGACTTTGGCGCTAGGGGAGATGAGCTTGCCCAAAATAGGCGGGGGGGTCCACGCTGTTGAAAGTTGATTCCTGCGCTTGGCGTGAAACAGGAGAAGTTCTGTTTTCGCTCCATTGAGTTTAAGATAACTCTTTGTCATCCAGTCCTCTATCAAAGAGAGGCATGTCTCTAGGTTGAGGAGGTGATCCTGTCTATTGCAGATGCGGAAATACAGTTGCGTATCATCTGCATATGAGTGGTAAAGCAGTTTTTGACTGCTGATAATCTCAAAAAGAGGACGAAGATAAATGTTAAACAGCACTGGTGACAGGGGCGATCCTTGAGGGACTCCGCATGTTACTGTGCGTTTCTCAGACGTAAAAGATCCTAACTTCACGGTTTGCGATCGGTTTTCCAGAAAAGAGGAGAACCAAGATAAGTCGCCTTCTGCGACTCTGGCTACTTCAACAAGCCGAGTCAGCAGCAGTTTGTGGTCTACCGTGTCGAAAGCGGCACTTAGGTCCAACAGAACTAGAAGACAGGATTCTCCTTCGTCTGCGGCCTTGAGAACATCGTCCCATAATTTCAGCAATGCTGTTTCCGTCCCGTGTCCGGGACGGAAGCCTGATTGCAATGGGTCAAGTAGCTTGTAGGTATCTAGATGCTGTTGCAGCTGTTGTACCACTACTTTTTCCATTATTTTTGAAAGTGTGTTGAGGCTTGTTATGGGACGGCGGTGGAGTGGGTCCTTGGGGTCCAGGGAGGGGTTCTTCATGATGGGTAGGATTGTACCCTCTTTCAACTGTAGGCCCTATTAAAGGCTTACAGGAACAAGGTCAAAAGTGGCATTTACTTCACGTTAAGACACTGAACAGGCTGTTGCAGTGTACTGCACCTATATATAATTGTAGGTAATTCCTACAGTGCCTTTGCAGTACACCAGTTTCAACTCTTCATGATACTGTAAGACATCTGTTCAATCGTTCCTGACTCCCGTCTTTCGATAATGGCTATCAAGGTAACCAATCATAATGTTGTGCACATAGAAGTATTCAGAAAGCTGGGGGTAGGAAAGGCTTTGAAATTTAAGGGGGTATTGAAACAAGTGTCTTACAGTGTCCCTGGTTTCATGCTATCCTGGGGCTGCCGTGGTCACATGAAAAGATGTACAAACACCACTCTGTGTCTGTGTTGTATTTCCTTAATCTGTTTAATACCTTACTAGTACTGTTGGTTTTACTGTAAAATAACCATCCAATACATTTTCAAAATACTGTAGTCAATTTAAACCACATAGGGACATACAGTACTTCTTAAAATCAGCATATGTGGTTATTTCCAATAGAATTTTATGGAAACATATTATGATGCCTTCATTCATGTCATACAAACTACATGTAGAGGTATGGCACACCATTCCTTAGGAAGAAAAGCCTCCATTTAATTTAGGAATAAAAAAGAAAAGAGAAAATCTGTGCAGAGCTTTATGTTTTACATAATAACTTGGATATATGGGTGTTCACATTTTGGCACTGCTATTAATTTCACTGTGAAGCTTACAACAGTTTCTTTAGACTAGCTTTCAAAGGTACTGATTAAACTACTGTTTTTTAGGACAGTACTGTTATTGTATTTATCCAAAATAGTGCCTAGTTAACCACTTCAGGCCCGCGCTACCGTCGGATGATGGCAACAGCGCGGGCCTGAATATCCAACAAGCCGTCATTTGACGGCATGTCCTTCAGGCGTTCCCAGCGCGCGCTGTAGAGCGCGCTGCGGGGAAGCCCTGTGTTGTCCGTGTCCCTTGGACACGGCCAATCACAGATCGCGGCGAACGGCCAATCAGAGTGGCCGTTTGCGATGCGATCTGTGGGCGAATGGGAGATGATCTCTCATAGATCATCTCTCATTGCCGTTTTACACAGAGACAGCGTCCTGTCTCTGGAGAGGAGGAGCCCGATCTGTGTTCCTTCCTACATAGGGACAGAGATCAGTAACCACCCCAGTCACCCCCCCTCCCCCCACAGTTAGAACACACCTAGGATACACATTTAACCCCTTCCTCACCCCCTAGTGTTAACCCCTTCAATGCCAGTCACATTTATACTGTAATTAGTGCATATTTATAGCACTGATCGCAGTATAAATGTGAATGGCACCAAAAATGTGTCAAAAGTGTCCGATGTGTCCGCCATAACGTCGCAGTACCAATAAAAATCACAGATCGCCGCCATTTCTAGTAAGAAAAAAAATAATAATTCTCTCCCCTATTTTGTAAGCGCTATAACTTTTGCGCAAACCAGTCGCTTATTGCGATTTTTTTTTTTTTTACCAAAAATATGTAGAAGAATACGTATCGCCCTAAACTGAGAAAAAAAATGTGTTTTTTTTTTTAATTGGGATATTTATTATAGTAACAAGTAAAAAATATTGTATTTTTCTTCAAAATTGTCGCTCTTTTTTGTTTATAGCGCAAAAAATAAAAATCGCACAGGCGATCAAATACCACCAAAAGAAAGCTCTACTTGTGGGGAAAAAAGGACGTAAATTTTGTTTGGGAGCCAAGTCGCACGACCGCGCAATTGTCAGTTAAAGCGACGCAGCAAAGTTTGTTAATATCCTTGAAATGTACATTAAACACCTAGCGGGGAATATATTTTTTTTTCAACACAAGTGGAGTTACTCTTTAACTGCTTGCCGACCGCCCACCGCAGTTATACGGCGGGACGGTGGCACTGCTGGGCGAGAGCACGTAGCTCTACGTCCTACCTTTAGCGTCCGCCCGCGCGCACGGCGGGCGCGATCACCGCCGGGCACGGGCGCTCGTTCGTTACAGAGCGGGGAACTGGAGCTTTGTGTGTAAACCCAAAGCTCTCGTTCCTGTCAGCGGGGGAAACGCTGATCTCCTGTTCATACAATGTATGAACAGAAGATCAGTGATTTCCCCTAGTGAGGCCACCCCCCTATACAGTTAGACCACAAGCAGGAACACACTTAACCCCTTTCCTGCCCCCTAGTGTTAACCCCTTCACTGCCAATGGCATTTTTATAGTAATCCAATGCATTTTTATAGCATTGATCGCTATAAAAATGCCAATGGTCCCAAAAATGTGTCAAAAGTGTCCGATGTGTCCGCCATAATATCGCAGTACTGAAAAAAAACGCTGATCGCCGCCATTACTAGTAAAAAAAAAATATTAATAAAAATGCCGTAAAACTACCCCCTTTTTTGTAAACGCTATAAATTTTGCGCAAACCAATCAATAAACGCTAATTGCGTTTTTTTTTTTTTTTTTTACAAAAAATATGTAGAAGAATACGTATCGGCCTAAACTGAGGAAAAAAAATGTTTTTTTTTTTAATATCTTTTTTTTTCAAAATAGTCGCTCTTTTTTTGTTTATAGCGCAAAAAATAAAAATCGCACAGGTGATCAAATACCACCAAAAGAAAGCTCTACTTGTGGGGAAAAAAGGACGTAAATTTTGTTTGGGAGCCACGTCGCACGACCGCGCAATTGTCAGTTAAAGCGACGCAGTGCCGGAAGCTGAAATTTTACCTGGGCAGGAGGGGGGTGTAAGTGCCCAGTATGCAAGTGGTTAATGTCCAGCACTGTTGGTAAGCTTCAAACTGCATTTTTCTTTCTTATTAGTGATGCAGTTTGGCTGTGTTTGAACATGCTGTCATTAATAGAAGACTGTTTTTCATGACACAAGGCAGCTGCTTTTGTAATTAAGGTTTGATCACTATAGTAGCTATACAGGTAAACTCCTTGATTATGTGGGGTTTCTATGATTTTGTCAAATAAACTCTAATTTTTATATTTCATAATAAATGAAAACAGATTCTTACTTGATTAAAAGCAACAACAAAAAAACAATTGCAAAACATTTAAAACAACATATACATATGAAAGAGCTATTCAAGATAAATATACAATGTATTTTGACTGACTAGAGTTTCTATTTTTTTCCCCCTAACATATGAATTATGAAACAGTTTAAAACAGACAAAATAATGAGGTTCCTAAGTATTAAGGCAACATGAAATATAAGCATGGAGTTTTTCTGGAGCACTTCCATAAATCTGTCAAACAATATCAGTGGCCTTCAGTGATCACAGACTTCCATGTTCGGTGGAGTATGACCGAGCCAAACAGGAATTCAGAGCAAACCTCCTCGGTGAATTTTCTGCTGATTGAGACAGGACTCTGGGCAGAGGGGAAAGCTCCAGGAGATCAAATTTTTATTACAAAAGCCAACAGAAATTCTCATAGAATGCTCTGATTATTGTACAAAATAACACTGCAATTATACATTTTAATGTGAAGAAATAAATTATGACAGTTATAGAATTTTAATCAATGTAAGTTGTATCACTGTATATTGTTAAGCAAGTCTTTCTTGGCTGATGTTTATAATATTTAAAAATGGTAATGTTACTGCAAACAAGCAGCAAAGCTTTAGAAGAAAGTGTCTTTTGTTTAGTTTGCCAAGTTGGTGTTTTGGCACAATGTCACCTCTTTCTGCACTTACAATAGGTAGAGAGTTGCTATGTATGTCTGAAAATTAGACCAGTCCACAAAATAATAATACTATTTGTAGTGTATATGCAGTACCAACTGCGCCCCCATGTTTAACATTTTAAGAAGGAAATTGGTTATTTACTTTTCCTACAGCACCCCCCTGTATTTTTGAATTACTCATCTGCAACACAACATACAAATCTGAAGTTCTCCAGTGCAATATTGTATGATTGTACATTTAATGGGGTGCATAGGCTTTAAAGGCCACCAGGAGCAATATGGGAACACCTGATCCAAGGAGCGGTTACTTTTTTCTATATGTGAAAAAACAATGACATGACATGACACATATGAAGGTCTGATGCCTCGTACACATGATCGGATATCTGATGGAATCTAATCTGATGCATTTTTTCGTCGGATATCCGATGAAGATTGACTTTCATCAGTCTTGCCTCCACACCATTGGTCAAAAATCCGAACGTGTCCAAACGTAGTGACGTAAAACACTACGACATGCTGAGAAAAATGAATTTTAATGCTTCTGAGCATGCGTCGACTTGATTATGAGCATGCATGGATTTTTGACCGATGGACTTCCACACAGACGATCATTTGTTTCTATCGGTTTTTTATTCATAGGAAAAATGTAAAACATTGATCGTGTGTACAGGGCTTTAGAGAGCGGCACATCCCCAATTTGGTACTTAAAACATAGAGGAACAGTTCCCCATGTTTTTTTTTTTTAGCAGCAGCAAATAATATTATGTAAAATATACTGATTTTAGTAATGGAGAAGGGGGAAATAGCAAATGACACAAATACAAATAGTAAACATTTCTGAGCTCTGGTAAGTACAAAAAAAGCGAAAACAAACAATGGTTTTGCAGGCAGACACACATATAGCATTGAATTACAAATGAATCAACTTCAACGCTGTTTGATGCAAGGAAAGGCCCCAATGTATTTTGACCTGTGGAATTCTAGGACTTCCTCAGGGGGATCTTACGTTTCTATGAGACATCAAAAACATGGTATATTACAAAATAGCGTATTTTTGTTCTTCCTATATGTAAATAAACCTACCTTTGGTTAAAGAAGGAATGCAAAAAAGTAGATGGGAAAGTGAAGTGTCACAGCTGTAGGCGAGCTGCTGGTCAGTATTTCACCTCAGTAGGCATAAGGCAGAATAACTTAGTGAGTGTTGGAGTATTTTTTTCCTGCAGAGGAGACAGTGAGACTACAATTCACTGTTGAAAAACAAGGAGAGTTTAGTTAGTTCAGAGAATTAGTTAAACGATACTTTTACTGTAGATAAAATGTATAATTTGTATTCTATAATTTGGCCCGCCTAAAATTAAAAAGTTTAATGTAACAATGTAATACAAAAAAAAGGTAAAAAATACTGTAATAATATCAACCAGGCACTTTCACCCCTTCCTGCCCAGGACAATTTTCAGCGCAGTCACACTTCGAATGACAATTACACTGTACCCAAACTACATTTTTATAATTTTATTCCCACAAATTGAGATTTATTTTGAGGGTATTTGATCACGAAATGTTTGATAAAAAAAAGTATTTTCCTTAGTTTGTGTCATAAAGTTTTGTTTTCCTGTTCACTGACAGTCATTTATGAGGTGGCACTGATAGGCACTGATGAGTTGGCACTGATAATGTGGCACTGATGGGTACTGATATGTAAAATTGATGGGCACTGATAGGTGGCCCTGATATGTAGCATTGATGGGCACTGATAGACGACACTGATGGGCACTGACAGGTGGCTGTGATGGGTACTGACAGGCGGCACTAATTGGCACTCATAGGTGGTACTGATTGGCACTGACAGGTGGCACTAATGGGCAGCACTGAGGATGAGGTACTGATTAGTTATTAACATGTGTTACTGCTGGGCACTGATTGGCACTGTAATGGGCACTGATTGGCACTTTATTGGGCACTGGCAGGGGGTTATGATGGGGCACTGACTGGGCACTGATTGGCATCTTATTAGTACATTTGATGGGGGGTGTGCTGATAATCAATGTGCTGATTATCAGCACAGACCCCCCTCTGACAGGGAGAGCTGCCAATAGGCTCTCCCTGTCAGCATGAACCGAGGAATCACTGGTTCAAGCGATGATCAGCTGTGGTTGGTCACAGCTGATCACTTGGTAAGAAGCCTCTGACAGAGGCTCCTTATCACGATCAGAGATGCGGCATGTCAGACTGATACGCTGCACTCGCCGCTCGCTCCCCACGGACTCCCAGTCAGGATAACAGAACCACTTCTCGGCCTTCATTCTGCATACGCCGGAGCGGGAAGTGGTTAATGGCTTATAAAACAGAACATAAGAAAATCGATAGTTAAGGGGAGAAAGGGAAGAATGAGTAAATTATAGCTGAATATGGTAAACTAAGGGTTAACAAGGGGTTAAACGAAAGCAAATTTTATTTAAATGAAAAATGACATGTCAGATTACTTTAACCACTTCCATACCAGGCACTTACGCACCTTCCCGCCCAAGCCAATTTTCAGCTTTCAGCACTGTCGCACTTTGAATGACAATTGCGCGATCATGCTGCACTGTACCCAAACAAAATTGGCGTCCTTTTTTTCCCACAAATAGAGCTTTCTTTTGGTGGTATTTGATCACCTCTGCGGTTTTAATTTTTTGCGCAACAACTAATAAAAGACTGAAAATTTTGAAAAAAAATACATTTTAATTTTTTTCTGTTAACTTTTTTGTAAATAAGTATGTTTTCTCTTTCAATTACGGGCACTTATATGGCGTCACTGATGGGCACTGATGAGGTAGTACTGATGGGCACCGATGAAGTGGCACTGATGGGCTCTGATAGGCGTCGCTGGTATGCGGCACTGATGGGCACTCATAGGTGGCACTTATGGGCACTCATAGGTGGCACTGATGGGCACTCATAGGCGGCACTGATGGGCACTCATAGGCGGCACTGATAGGCACTCATGGGCAGCACTGGGAACTCATAGGCGGTACAGAATGACACTCATGGGTGGCACTTATGGGTGGCACTGATGGGTACTTATGGGTGGCACAGATGGGCACTGATAGGTAGGCACTGGGCATGGATTGGCACGGAGGGGTGGCACTGAAGGACACTGTGGGGTGGCACTGATGTACTTTGAGGGGTGGAACTGATGTTTATGTTGCCAGTCAGTGCCCATGTGTGGGCATTGACTGGCATCTTTCTTTTTTTTAACCTGTATTTTATTTTATTTTTTAATCCTGAGTTTTTGTTTTTTTTTTACGTTTTTTTTGGTTTTCTTTGCCCTGCCAGTGTGGGCATCCCTAGTGGTCTAGTGTGGGCATACAAGGGGGGGCTGCGCTGATAAACAATCAGCGCGAACCCCCCCTGTCAGGAGAGCCGCCGATCGGCTCTCCTGTACTCGCGTCTGTCAGACGCGAGTGAGGAAGAGCCGTCGGCGGCTCTTCCTGTTTACATTGTGATCAGCCGTGATTGGACACGGCTGATTACGTGGTAGCGAGCCTCCGCCGGAGACTCGTTACCGAGATCGGTGATGCAGGGTGTCAGACTGACACCCCGCATCAGCGATCGCCGCGCTGCGCGCCCCCACGGGCGCGCGCAGCATTAAATTGTGTTGGACGTTTGAGAACGTCTAGTCATGATTTCATAACCACTTCCCGGCCGGAAATCTGCTATTGGCCGGGCGGGAAGTGGTTAAGGCCCTGTACACACGATCAGACCGGTCTAATGAGACTTGTCCGACGGACCGTTTTCATCAGACAACTCTGAACTTGTCTGATGGTCTGATGTGCGTACACACTATCGGACCAAAATCCACTCAGACCAGAACGCGGTGACGTAGAACGCAACAACGTGATGAAAAAACGAAGTTCAATGCTTCCAAGCATGCGTCGACTTGATTCTGAGCATGTTTTTGGTCCAATGCAGGTGTCCATCAGACAGGTTTTAAAGCATGTTTTAAAACTTTGGTCCCACAGACAATGGTCTGATGGGCCGTACACACCATCGATCTGGTCCGATGAAACTGGTCTGCAGACCAGTTTCATCGGACCTGTCTGATCGTGTGTACGTGGCCTAACTGTCATTACCTGAAGATCGAAGCTTATCTCTTTTGATCTGTAGATGAATAAAACAAAGTAAATACAAAGTAACAGTGCTTAGAATAATCGGTGAAAGTTCGGGTCCGGGTTTGGAGTTCGGGAAAAAAAATGCGCAGGGGTCCCCCCAAATTCAATAACCAGACCCTTTAGCTCTGGTATGGATATTAACCACTTAGCAACCAGCAAGGTGGTTGCTTAACTCTGGGATCACGTTATATAACGTGATTCCAGAATCGCGCTCCCGCACGCCCCCTGGGGCGCGCACATGGGAATGTCCGTGACGGATCACAGTAAATCGCTGCTGATAGCGGCGGTTTACCACGTGATCGCTCCGTCCAATGACGGAGCGATCACATGTAAACAAACCGGCGTCATTTGATGACGCTGGTTCCTCCCTCCTCTCTCTGTACCAATCGGTACAGTGTGAGAGGGGGAGTTCGGATGGCAGCAGCGCTGTGGGATGGATCTGTGACTATTGCAGTCACAGATCCATCCATCCCTGCTCAGCCATCCCTGCTCAGCCTGCATTAACCCCTTTCTTCCCTGTGTATTACTCTGCAATACCCCCTGCACAATACTCTTCCTTTCCTGCGCAATACTCTGCAATACCCCCTGAGCAATAGTCTGCATACCCCCCTGAGCAATAGTCTGCATACCCCCCTGAGCAATAGTTTGCATACCCCCCTGAGCAATACTCGGCAATACTCTGCATACCCTGCGCAATAATCCGCAATACCCCCACACAATACTCTGCAGTACCCCCGCACAATACTCTGCAGTACCCCCGCACAATACTCTGCAGTACCCCCGCACAAGACTCTGCAGTACCTCCGCACAATACTCTGCAGTACCCCCGCACAATACTCTGCAGTACCCATGCAGTCAAGACTTTTCTCTTTTGATATCAAAGGAGACAGGAACAACAAGCGCCCAGAGGCGATTCAGTTCGCAGGTGCCGCGCTATATAAGTTTTCATTCATTCATTCATTCATGCACAATACTCTGCAGTACCCCAGCGCAATATTCTGAACAATACTCTGCAGTACCCCCGCGCAATACTCTGAACAATACTCTGCAGTACCCCCTGCGCAATTCTCTGAACAATACTCTGCAGTACCCCCTGCACAATACTCTGAACAATACTCTGCAGTACCCCCTGCGCAATACTCTGAACAATACTCTGCAGTACCCCCGCACAATACTCTGCAGTACCCCCGCACAATACTCTGAACAATACTCTGCAGTACCCCCGCGCAATACTCTAAACAATACTCTGCAGTACCCCCTGCGCAATACTCTGAACAATACTCTGCAGTACCCCCTGCGCAATACTCTGAACAATACTCTGCAGTACCCCCTGCGCAATACTCTGAACAATACTCTGCAATACCCCCACACAATTCTCTGCAATACTCCCTGCGCAATACTCCCTGGGCAATACTCCCTGCGCAATACTCTGCGATCATTTTTTTTTCAGGCTTCCCAGCCTAGAGGCAAGATGTGGGGTCTTATTGACCCCATATCTCACTGTAAAGAAGACCTGTCATGCTATATTTCTCTTACAAGGGATGTTTACTTTACTTGTAATAGGAATAAAAGTAATCAAAACATTTATTTTTGGGGAAAAATGGGTCAAACTAAAATAAATAAAGTAAAATGAACAATAACATTTTTTTTTTAAAGTGCCCCTGTTCCCGCGTGCTCGTATACAGAAGCGAACGTGCACGTAAGTCCCTCCCACATATGAAAACGGTGTTCAAACCACACATGTGAGGTATCGCTGCGAACGTTAGAGCAAGAGCAATCATTTTGGCACTAGACCTCTTCTTCAACTAAAAACATGTAACCAGTAAAAATATTTAAAGCGTCACCTATGGGGATTTTTAAGTAGCGAAGTTTGGCGCCATTCCACAAGCGTGTGCAATATTGAAGGGTGACATGTTGGGTATCTATTTACTCGGCGTAACTTCATCTTTCATATAATGAAAAACATTGGGCTAACTTCACTGTTTTTTTTTTTTTTTTAAAGCACAAAACTGTTTTATTTCCAAAAAAAATGCATTCGAAAAATTGCTGTGCATATACCATGCGCGATTAAAAGTTGCAACAACCGCCATTGTATTCTCTAGGGTCTTTGCTAAAAAAGCATATATAATGTTTTGGGGTTCTATGTAATTCTCTAGCAAATAAATTATGATTTTTTCCATGTAGGAGAGGAATGTCAGAATTGGTCTGATGGTGCTCCCTGCATGTTGGACCTCTGTATGTGGCCACGCTGTGTAAAAGTCTCACACATGTGGTATCGCCATACACGGGAGGAATAGCAAAATGTGTTTTGGGGTGTAATTTGTGGTATGCATATGCTGTGTATGAGAAATAACCTGCTAATATGAAAAGTTTGTGGAAAAAAAATAAAAATGAAAATAATCTTGATTTTGCAAAGAATTGTGGGAAAAAATGACAACTTCAAAAAACTCACAATGCCTCTTTCTATATACCTTGGAATGTCTTCTTTCCAAAAAGGGGTCATTTGGGGGGTATTTGTACTTTTCTGGCATGTTAGGGTCTCAAGAAATGAGAGATTCTGTCAGTACATCAGTAATTGGTACCATAGCTTGTAGACCTTATAACTTTCACCCAGACTAAATAATATCAAATTTTTTTTGTTTTGTTACCAAAGATATGTAGCAGTATACATTTTAGGCCAAATTTATGAAGAAAAATTACTTTTTGCAAAATGTTATAATAGAAATTAAGAAAAATTCATTTTTTTACAAAATTTTCGTTCTTTTTTCATTTATAGCGAAAAAAATAAAAACCGCAGAGGTGATCAAATACCACTAAAAGAAAGCTCTATTTGTGGGGAAAAAAGGACAAAATTTTCATTTGGTTACAGTGTTGTATGACTGAGTTATTGTCATTCAAAATGTAAGAGCACCAAAAGCTGAAAATTGGTCTGGTTATTAAGGGTGTTTAAGTGCCCAGTGGTCAAGTGGTTAATGGGAACCCCGCCGTCAATTTTTAAAAAAAAGGACTTGGAGTTCCCCCCAAATATCCATAACCAGACCCTTCAGTTCTGGTGTGGACTTTAAGGGGAACTCCACCCCAAATTTAAAAAAAATGGTGTGGAGTTCCCCCTAAAATTCACACCAGACCCCTTATCCGAGCACGTTGACCTGGCCAACCGCAGAAAAGAGGGGGGACAGAGTGCACCCCCCCTCTCCTGAACCGCACCAGGCCACATGCCCTCAACATTGGGAGGGTGCCCCCCAAAGCACTTTGTCCCCATGTTGATGGGGACAAGGGTCTCATCCCCACAACCCTTGCCCGGTGGTTGTGGGGGTATGCGGGCAGGGGGCTTATCAGAATCTGGAAGACCCCTTTAACAAAGGGGACCCCCAGATCCTGCCCCCCCCTTGTGTGAAATGGTAATGGAGTACACTGTACCCCTACCATTTCACGAAGGAAGTGTAAATATTAGTTTTCAGAAAAAAACACACACACACACCGTAGAACAAATTACTTTATTAATTAAACCAAATAAAAATCCAGCGGTGAAAATAGACGATCGATGCTGCTCCCTGCTCCAACGTTGTCTTCTATCCAGCGCCGGGTGATCTCTCCAGCGACAGGTGATCTCTCCAGCGACGGCCGGTTGGTCCAGCGATGAGAAGATCCATCCATTTAGAGCACAGCTCCGCAAATGTTGCGCCGGAGCTTGACGTTTCTTTTATAGGGGAGGCGGGCCACGCGTCACGTGACCCTGTCCCCCTCTGACGCACACTGTGCTAGGTCACTGGGAAAGCCCAGACATACCCCTTGCGTCAGAGGGGGATGGGGTCATGTGACGCACCCCAAAGTACCCTCCTAATGTTGAGGGCATGTGGCCTGGTGCGGTTCAGGAGAGGGGGGGCGCACTCTGTCCCCCCCTCTTTTCTGCGGCCGGCCAGGTCAAGGGGTCTGGTGTGGATTTTAGGGGAACTCCACGCCATTTAAAAAAAAAATGGGGTGGAGTTCCCCTTAAAGTCCACACCAGACCTGAAGGGTCTGGTAATGAATATTTGGGGGGAACCCCACGTCATTTATTTTTTAAATTGACAGGGGGCTTCCCCTTAATATCCATACCAGAATTTGGTTATTGAATTTGGGGGGGACCCCCAGGCATTTTTTTTTTTTACTAAAAGTCTGTGTCCCATTGACTCCAATTGGGTTCGGAGTTCGGGTTCGGGTGTCTGCTCAACTCTACCACTGACGTGTCTGAAGAGAGGAATACAGGAATACCCTGCTTTTAAGTACACAATAGGGTTTATTTACTAAAGCTGGAAATTGCAATATCAGGCTCATTTCTGCATAGAAACCAATGAGCTTCTAACTCCAGCTTGTTCAATTAAGCCTGGTAATAAAACCTGGAAGCTCATTGGTTTCTGTGCAGAAGTGAGACTTATTTTGCGTTTTCCAGCTTTAGTAAATAAACACAATTGTGTACTTAAAAGTGGGGTATGCCCTGTATAAACTACAGTGCCAGTTTACTGAGCTTCATTCTGTATCTTTGGCGAAAGGACTGTGACCCTGTGCCTTATATGCTAATAAGAGAACTGTTTACTCCACTTTTACTCCACTTTTTTGTAAATATCATTTTCCAATGCTGCTTATCCGGCAATAAAAGTTGCTTCATTTATTATACCACACAGTAAAGAGGTGTGGGGGAGAGGGGGGATTATAGCGGTGCCTGGGTAAAGGAGTTATAAGTAGAAACCAAAGAAGACTGCGTCAGTATTGAGTACAAAAGATTTTTTAATTTTAAATATTTAAATTACTTAATAGATTAGCACACACAAACAAGAAAAAAGAAAACCATAAGAAAACAAATATAGTAAAAACACAGTTGGGAGTACTCGTTGGGATATATGGTAAGTGATCCAGACAACCCTACTAGTTTCGCCAGGTATGGCTTCTTCAGGGGATTTTATAGCCGGATCGTTCCAGTTATGAGAACTCTAGTGCAGAGAGATTTTTAAATTAGAACATATATTTCAATAGATACAAAACAAAATACAGCAAAAGGTGGTTCACATTAACATCATTGTGGAAGGTGTGACTAGGGTCCGCGGCGGGACGCAAACAGGCCAGGTACCCCACCGAACCCAACAGGTATAACAGGAATACAGGGGAAGGATAACTTAGTGGCTGGCCTAACTGATTATTCGCAGGTGTGAAGAACACAAGTGCGAATAGAACAACAGAGAGGGAAAGAATAACCCCTTGTAAAAGAGAAGGTACAAGAAAATAACCTACCCGGATGGTGAACCTGCTTACATGCGGATGGACCTTTAGAAGGAAAAATGGTTTCCTAAAGGGCAGAAGGGTGCCCTCACATATGGGAAGCAACTTGAATAGACATAGGTGAATCTAATAGTTGACAATAGAGAAAGACATCTTGGTTACGAGGGAATAGGTATGGTATATGTATAGCAAAGTAAACATATCATGGACATATCACAGAAAAAAACTAAAAAATATATGTAAAAGTACCTACCTTCAAAAATCAGTGCTATTAAGCTGGATTGAAGAGTAGATGAATCACCTTGCAAATCAGCTAAACAGGTGATGAGGGCGTCATGCAATCAGTGTAGCAGTGACCCTTATTAGAAACAAGACTTCCAAAGACTAAATGCGGGGTGCCTTAGGCACGCAGCATAGAAAGAGTCCAATCGATTGAAGGTAAAAATCAAGGGAACACTATAGACGGTAAAAATAAAATAAAAATAAAAAGGGAGATGTAAAAGCAACATAAGAGCGGTAGCATATCTATGAAAGGATTGAGTAGATTTTGAGGGACTTACAGCAACAGTCTTTGTCTGGAAAGCAGCCTTCCAAAAGGTTGGACATAGCGTGCCAGATGGTGTCTAACGAAAGGAGGTTCCAAGTGGTGAAATTTAGGATAAGGATGCACTGAATAGGGAAAAAGCTAGCATAAGAGCAAAGAAGTGTCTCTGAATAAGCAGGCAAACTAGAAGTATATGATTCTATAGATGTAGAAGTTACCTTGATGTTGCCACACAGAGAGATAGTAGTCCTAGCAGGTTGGGTTATAGTTGAAACTGACAGGGCTATAAATAGCCGGCCCAATTAGTAAACGATTGCATCACAGGGACGCCACGGCTATTGCGTTTGCCGCCTACAGATCCCAGGGTGCATCACGGCATCGACGAGCGTCGTGACGCCATCATCTGGCGCTCAGTCACGAGGCACGGAGAAAAAAAAAAGGAAAGAAAACAGCGCTCGCATCGCTGCTGCGGTAAACAAACAGAGATGTCATTTCAGACAGGGGGAGGAGGGGCGCGATCAAAGAGATCGCCGCCCATCCGCCCGTCGAAATGATGCACAGCATGCAAAGCATTGCTGGGGAATGAATAGTGAACAAGGGAAAAATAAAAAAAGAAAGAATTTTTGTTAGAGTAAAGGAGGGAAAAAAGAAGAAGGAATTTTTTTGAATATTACAAAAACAAAATCACTTATTAAGGTGTAACTGATTAATATAGATACTCAGTTATATAGAATTATATAGAGGATAGTATAGACAAAAGGAACATCCAGATGTAGCAGGATGTAACAAGGGGTATTAAGCTCACTGGAAAAAGGGGAAGGGATGGGGGAGAAGGATAAGGGGAGGGAAGAAGGGAAAAGGAAGGGGAAGACAGGGGGGAGACAAGGGAGGGAAACCAAACTGAGGTTGGGTAGAGGGACCATATGGGGGAGAGAGCCCACTCCCAATAATGGGCAGTGTCCCCGATTAACCGACTTACAAAAAAACTCTAATTTGGTTGTGAAGCCAGCTGACAAAGGTGGCAACGTTGTTGTCATGGATGTCGTGGCATATGAACGTATGTGCCTCGACATCCTTGGCAACGGCGATTGGTATAGACCCATCACCAAAACGGTGGCTGATAATTTCTCTAAAGAATATACCGAATTGATTTTTTTGGCCTATCAAAGGGGTACCATTGATCTAAATACCTGGAACTACCTGAACGTTAAAGAGTCAAAAACTCCAACCTTTTATGCCTTACCCAAGGTGCATAAATCTCTTGACCATCCCCCAGGACGGCCTATTATCTCGGGTTGCCAAAGCTTGACAGAAAATGCGAGTGCTTTGGTTGATAAATATCTACTTCCACATGTGACTGCTTTGCCCTCCTATGTGAAGGACACAATTGATCTTCTCCAAACCCTCGATGGCAAGTCTATTCCACCGGGGTCTTGGTTGGTGGCCCTCGATGTAGAGAGCCTTTACAATACAATTCCACATACCCGAGGCTTGGAGGTTATTTCCTCTGAACTCCAAGCCCGAGGTACACACTTTGATGTTTACAATCAATTTGTGCTTGATCTGTTAAAGTTTATTTTGACACGAAACGTGTTTCTTTTCGGCTCCTCCCACTTCCTCCAGATACAGGGTGTAGCTATGGGGACTAAATGTGCCCCTAGCTATGCTAACCTGTATCTGGGGGGGGTGGGAGAGAGAGATTTTTTCGGCCAAACACATGCTGGGTCTGTTGTCTAACGTTATAAAATGGCACAGATTTATTGATGACATCCTCATTTTTTGGTCAGGCAATAGAGAAGAACTTAGCTCTTTGATGAAATTACTCTCAATAAACAATTATAATCTCAAATTCACAATGGAATGTAGTCAATCTTCAGTTAATTTTCTGGACCTGAAAATACATATTGATCCAGCTGGTCAGCTACACTCGTCCCTTTTTCGTAAGCCCTCAGCGGGCAACACCATTCTTCATGCTCACAGTGCCCACCCAGCACCCCTTTTGGATAGTATTCCCTATAGTCAGTTTTTGAGGCTCAAAAGAAACTGCACTAGAAATGAAGATTTTCTCATTGCAGCTAATCACCTATATTCACGATTACATCTTCGTGGATACAGTCGTTCTTTACTCAAAAAATCCTTTAATAAGGTTCAGAAACTAGATCGTTCTACCATTGTTCACTCTTCTACGAAAAAATCAAAAGATACCAACTCAATTAGAATTGTAACTCCGTTTTCGAATCAACATGCAGAAATGAGATCTATATTCAAAAAATATTGGCCCTTACTTACGGCAGATAACATTATCTCTAAATATATAAAGACCTACCCAGAGATAACTTTTAAGCGAACACCCTCTTTTAGGGATCGCCTAGTCAAAAGCCACCATGACAGGATGGACATCCATCCACCCACATCCACCGGCACTTTTGCATGTGGACGATGTGATGTTTGTCCATTCATTGCCAATAGCCCTGTTACCTCTCTGCCAAATGGCAAACTGCATAATCTAAAACATCGCATAACATGCCAATCTATAGGAGTCGTCTACCTGGCTACTTGCCAATGTGGAAGCTTCTATATTGGCAAAACTAAAAGGCCATTTTTCAAGCGTATCAAGGATCATGTGTCCCCCCTGTATAAACGATTAATGACCACCGCTCTCAATAGACATGTAGGTTGCCTACACGATTTTGACATCAATTGTATCAAATTTGCAGCCCTCGAACATGTCCCTTTACATGTTCGTGGGGGAGGTATCGACCAGACCCTATTGCAACTCGAGACCAGATGGATCCATGTTCTAAATGCCGTAAAATTTCCTGGTTTGAACGAATATATAAGTTTTAAACCTTTTTTATAATTATAATTTCATAATTTTATCTTCTTTTATATACCCTTACAATACAGGGCCATGATACGATATCGGCTTCATCATGGATCCATCTTCTCTCTGATTTTGGCTCGAGTACCTGGCCTCACCCCCTCCCCTAAATGTCACTCTATCTTCCTCTCTACAATCAGACCCTGCATTCCAACCTATATGGATACCAATGTGGGCCCCAATTCTCCTCCCAGGGGCCTTCTGCGCCTTGAGCCCCCAGCCAACTGTCGCATTCCCAAAGTTCTCATTGCTCCCTTTGGAGTGATCCTTATTTTGGGAATTCTCTTTCTCCCCCTTTTTTTATAAATACTTAAAAATCTACAATACAAATTAACTGTTCATCTCTAATATCCTTTCATATGATATTCATACTAAATTGGAAATGTTTCAATAGTAACTAAGATCTACTAAACATAGTTAAAATAGGTAGATTATATGAAAGAATTTGGTACAGAATGTTCTTATATATTTTACTTTGTACATTACTTGTCTGTATTTGTTTACATGCTTTTCTTGTGTGGCCCGGGTCCGTGGCGGGACGGATTTGCCAATCGGGGACACTGCCCATTATTGGGAGTGGGCTCTCTCCCCCATATGGTCCCTCTACCCAACCTCAGTTTGGTTTCCCTCCCTTGTCTCCCCCCTGTCTTCCCCTTCCTTTTCCCTTCTTCCCTCCCCTTATCCTTCTCCCCCATCCCTTCCCCTTTTTCCAGTGAGCTTAATACCCCTTGTTACATCCTGCTACATCTGGATGTTCCTTTTGTCTATACTATCCTCTATATAATTCTATATAACTGAGTATCTATATTAATCAGTTACACCTTAATAAGTGATTTTGTTTTTGTAATATTCAAAAAAATTCCTTCTTCTTTTTTCCCTCCTTTACTCTAACAAAAATTCTTTCTTTTTTTATTTTTCCCTTGTTCACTATTCATTCCCCAGCAATGCTTTGCATGCTGTGCATCATTTCGACGGGCGGATGGGCGGCGATCTCTTTGATCGCGCCCCTCCTCCCCCTGTCTGAAATGACATCTCTGTTTGTTTACCGCAGCAGCGATGCGAGCACTGTTTTCTTTCCTTTTTTTTTCTCCGTGCCTCGTAACTGAGCGCCAGATGATGGCGTCACGACGCTCGTCGATGCCGTGATGCACCCTGGGATCTGTAGGCGGCAAACGCAATAGCCGTGGCGTCCCTGTGACGCAATCGTTTACTAATTGGGCCGGCTATTTATAGCCCTGTCAGTTTCAACTATAACCCAACCTGCTAGGACTACTATCTCTCTGTGTGGCAACATCAAGGTAACTTCTACATCTATAGAATCATATACTTCTAGTTTGCCTGCTTATTCAGAGACACTTCTTTGCTCTTATGCTAGCTTTTTCCCTATTCAGTGCATCCTTATCCTAAATTTCACCACTTGGAACCTCCTTTCGTTAGACACCATCTGGCACGCTATGTCCAACCTTTTGGAAGGCTGCTTTCCAGACAAAGACTGTTGCTGTAAGTCCCTCAAAATCTACTCAATCCTTTCATAGATATGCTACCGCTCTTATGTTGCTTTTACATCTCCCTTTTTATTTTTATTTTATTTTTACCGTCTATAGTGTTCCCTTGATTTTTACCTTCAATCGATTGGACTCTTTCTATGCTGCGTGCCTAAGGCACCCCGCATTTAGTCTTTGGAAGTCTTGTTTCTAATAAGGGTCACTGCTACACTGATTGCATGACGCCCTCATCACCTGTTTAGCTGATTTGCAAGGTGATTCATCTACTCTTCAATCCAGCTTAATAGCACTGATTTTTGAAGGTAGGTACTTTTACATATATTTTTTAGTTTTTTTCTGTGATATGTCCATGATATGTTTACTTTGCTATACATATACCATACCTATTCCCTCGTAACCAAGATGTCTTTCTCTATTGTCAACTATTAGATTCACCTATGTCTATTCAAGTTGCTTCCCATATGTGAGGGCACCCTTCTGCCATTTAGGAAACCATTTTTCCTTCTAAAGGTCCATCCGCATGTAAGCAGGTTCACCATCCGGGTAGGTTATTTTCTTGTACCTTCTCTTTTACAAGGGGTTATTCTTTCCCTCTCTGTTGTTCTATTCGCACTTGTGTTCTTCACACCTGCGAATAATCAGTTAGGCCAGCCACTAAGTTATCCTTTCCCTGTATTCCTGTTATACCTGTTGAGTTCGGTGGGGTACCTGGCCTGTTTGCGTCCCGCCGCGGACCCTAGTCACACCTTCCACAATGATGTTAATGTGAACCACCTTTTGCTGTATTGCTGTTTTGTATCTATTGAAATATATGTTCTAATTTAAAAATCTCTCTGCACTAGAGTTCTCATAACTGGAACAATCCGGCTATAAAATCCCCTGAAGAAGCCATACCTGGCGAAACTAGTAGGGTTGTCTGGATCACTTATCCCAACGAGTACTCCCAACTGTGTTTTTACTATATTTGTTTTCTTATGGTTTTCTTTTTTCTTGTTTGTGTGTGCTAATCTATTAAGTAATTTAAATATTTAAAATTAAAAAATCTTTTGTACTCAATACTGACGCAGTCTTCTTTGGTTTCTACTTATAACTCCTTTACCCAGGCACCGCTATAATCCCCCCTCTCCCCCACACCTCTTTAATGCTTTTTTAGGGATGAGGTGCCATATATCAAAAAAGGACCATTGACCACCAACCCCACTTTCTCTTCTATACCACACAGTGTCTTTACCTCTTTAATACAGCCATGCAAATTTTCTGGCTTCCAACATGCTTTGGGGAGTATCAGAATTCAAGTCTATGCTTACATCCCATGGCTGCTACAGCCCCACTATATCCTTAAAAGTGATAAAGTGGCTGGCTGGTGGAATCCCAGTGTGCAGTTGGGGACCAGTCATTTGACATTCCTGGAAGTTTGTCATATGCTGACATTTTTGGGCGTTTTGTAACTTTTAAACAGAGCTTAACTTTAACCACTTAAGACCCGGACCAAATTGCAGGTAAAGGACCTGGCCAGTTTTTGCGATTTGGCACTGCATCGCTTTAACTAAAAATTGCGCAGTCGTGCGACCTGGCTCCCTAACAAAATTGGCGTCCTTTTTTCCCACAAATAGAGCTTTCTTTTGGTGGTATTTGATCACCTCTGCGGTTTTTATTTTTTGTGCTATAAACAAAAATAGAGTGACAATTTTGAGAAAAATGCAATGTTTTTTACTTTTTGCTATAATAAATATCCCTCAAAAATATATATAAAAAAAATTTCCTCAGTATTCTTCTATCTATCTATATCTGGTAAAAAAATAAGCAATAAGCGTTTATCGGTTGGTTTGCGCAAAATTTATAGCGTTTACAAAATAGGGGATAGTTTTATTGCATTTTTATTATTTATTTATTTTTACTACTAATGGCGGCGATCACTGCGACATTATGGCGGACACTTCGGACAATTTTGACACATTTTTGGGACAATTGTCATTTTCACAGCAAAAAATGCATTTAAATTGCATTGTTTATTGTGGAAATGACAGTTGCAGTTTGGGAGTTAACCACAGGGGGCGATGTAGGGGTAATGTGTTCCCTAACGTGTGTTTACAACTGTAGGGGGGTGTGGCTGTAGGTGTGACATCATCGATCGCGTCCCCCCTATAAAAGGGATGACGCGATCGAGGCAGCCGCCACAGTGAAGCACGGGGAAGCCGTGTTTACACACGGCTCTCCCCGTTCTTCAGCTCCGAGGACCAATCGCCGCACTCCAGCGGCGATCGGGTCCATGGGTCCCGCGGTCACGGAGCTTCGGACCGGGTCGCGGGAGCGTGCCCGCGGGCGTGCACCCATGACCCACGGCTGGGTTTAAAGGGCAATGTACATATACGTTGGTTTGCCCAGCCGTGCCATTCTGCCGACGTATATCGTGGTAGGTGGTCCTTAAGTGGTTAACTTTTTTGTGCTTTACTGAAAGTTTAACGCTATATATTTCATTGGGTTACTGCAAGTTTAATGCCATATACTGTATTTATTGGCGTATAACACTCACTTTTTTAGCCTGAAAATAGAGTGTAAACTGGGCCTGCGTGTTATACGCAGGGGGCTGTGGAAAGTTTTTTTCCTGAAACCTCCCACTTAAAGTTAGGGTGCGTGTTATACGCCTATGTGTGTTATACCCTGATAAATACGGTAGTTCTGTGCATTACTGCAAGTTTAATGCCATATAGTTCTGTGCTTTACTGCAAGTTTAATGCCATATATTTTATTACGTTACTGCAAGTTTAACACCATATAGTTCTGTGCGTTACTGCAATTTTAACACTGTATAGTTCATTGCATTACTGCAAATTTAACGCCATATATTTCATTGTGTTACTGCATGCTTAACGCCATATATTTCATTGCGTTACTGCAAGTTTAACGCCATATAGTTCTGTGCACTACTGCAAGTTTAACTACTGTAATATTATAGTGTATCCATGGAGTGTGTGTCTGTGTCGTGAATACTCAAATTAAAGTGCACCAAACACCACTTCCCATTGATTAAAGTGCATCTATGTACACATTTACACATCTTTATTACATTTTGTTAATAAGCAACCCCCACTTCCCCGATCATATCTGGGAGGACAGCAAGGAGATGCAGACGTTCCCATGGCACTGTAAGGGGGCCAGCAGTGTATGTGTCCACAGGCAAAGGTGACGTGGTCAGTCCTTAGGCAGGGCATCATTCCCTCTGTTTAGTGATGTTCCCATGCTATCCAGCCACAGAATGCAGAGGAGGTGGTGGACTGGCTTACTAAACCGTCCTCATCCTCCTCACCCTCCATCATCCAAGCAGAGACTAGTGTGCAGTCCCCTGCAGCTGCTAGAGTGGCTTTACCTGCCTCCTTGTCCACAGCTATTGCTGCCATAGCCCCAGCGTTAGGCATGGAGCAGTCAGTTAAGTTATTTGAACACAGCGTCAGCCATTTGCCCCTTAACGATGCACAGCCATTACTTGATTCAGATGTTAAAAAAAGGGATTTCTCATTTTTATACTTTCAATTTAAGCTTAAATAAATCAATGCTCATTTAAAAATAATGTTTTTACAAACTTTTGTTTCATTGATACATGTCCCACAGGGAAGTACCCAGACCCCCATGACCATTGTATGCCCAATTACTTGGATATTTTTCACATTTGGGTCCCATAGACTTCAATGGGGTTATTTATTCAGTTTGGAACTTTCTCAATGTTTGAAAGATCTGGTGCATTGTTCGGACCATCCCTAGTGCCGAAGTACACATCTAAGACTGCTGTATGGAATATTATAATGCCTATATTTGTGATTAGCACTGATCCAAATGTTTTTCCCTTTCCCCTCACATATCTACCATTGTGTTTGACATTAAAAGTTCAGTTAATGTACAGAGCTCTGGTGCATATGATGTACTCAACCTCAATTCTGGTAAATCAGGTAAATACCTAACTCAAAGCTGAAATCCTCAATACAGTCCCCTGTTTTTTAAGCATTAAAATATGAGGGCTCTTTAAAACCTTTTCACATTTAACCCTTAACTCTATTAAATATTAAAGTACTGACATTTTTTGCAGACCCATCACAGTAAACATTTATTGTTTTGTGTTATTTTAGTGCAGCTTGAGTGCTAAATGACACCGTACTAGTCGCTTTTAAGAATTACCTTTTTATTATGTACCACATTTACATATGGGGAATTTTTAGCCTCTCTCACCTTATAGTTTAACAGCTGAAATCTGTCCGAACAGTAAAATATGCCACTGAACTGTTTTAAACACATCTGTAACTCAGTTATGTTATGAGTCATGCCTTGCTGTGACATTGCATAGCCTAGAAAGTGACGCCATTTTCTCTGTTACGATTAAATAATTAATTCATAATGTATGTTAAAGGATAAGCAGCACACTGACTAGGTCACCAATCTGCCCCATCCTGTAAGCATGTTCACAGTGTTATACTGTATTGATGGTACATTGGGGTTTATTTACTAAAGCGGCAGAGTGCAAAATCTGTCTCACTTATACATAGAAGCCAATCCGAGTCCAGGTTTTATTGCCATAGCTTAATTGAACAAACTGAGGTTAGAAGCTGATTGGTTTATATGCAGAAGTGAGCCTGATTTTGCACTCTCCAACTTTAGTAAATAAACCCAATTGTGTAATTCAATAGAGAGAGTTGGCTAAAGCCCTGTGCACACGACCGGGATTCCCGACGGTATAAAGTCCGCCGGGAATCCTGAGGGGAAAACTGAGAACCTGCTCGTTAACTTTCCCTGTGTACTCACGAGAGGTTTTCCTGTCGGGAAAACTGCAGGGAGTGCTCTGGCCGGGAATCCCGGCCGTGTGTATGCTCCCTCGCAGTGTTTCCCCAAAGGAAAACTGACGGGTTTAAAACTGCTGGGAATCCCAGCGGGAAAATAGAGAGCAGGTTCTCTATTTTCCCGCCAGGATTCCCGGCAGTTTTCCTGTCTGGAAAACTGCGAGGAAGCATACACACAGACGCCTTTCCCGGCCAAAAGTTCTTCCCGCAGTTTTCCTGGCAGGAAAACCGGTTGTGTGTACATGGCTTAACACTGCTTGCCTTCCCTCTTTCCATCTGACCTTTAATCTTCAGGGAATTACAAGAAGCTAATATTAATGTAGACTCAAGCACTTATACCAGCTTTATTTAAAGACTTCTATGATTTTTAACAAACTGATATGACTGGATTAAAGAATTGATTTCTATATTTGCCTAAGTTCAGCTTTAAATATTTTTTTATTGCAACTGACACAATTTCACAGCTGGGAATGAAAGTTATTGGTTTCCTTTTTTATCACTGCAGCAATATTAGTCCCGGCAATGGAGCGTGTACAATTTTGTGCATGTTCTCAATTCTATGAATGCATCAAATCTGAGTGACAAGCAGCATAAAGTGAATTGTCAGCAGGAGTTTACCCATGGCTGTGGACAGAAGTGTGCTTCTGGATGCAGATAACAGTGCCCTGATCTTTTAAATGTAGAACGTACTATGTGAATCTGCATCCAAATGTCCAAATAGAATAAATGTAATTTCCCTTTGAGAATGTTTATGCAATTTAAGAAATATGCACTGTCAATATTCTGCTAGTATGCACCAAGGTTGCTGAGGTAGCAGTGATGTCTTGTGTTGCAATGAAAGTTTCCCTTTGAAAAGTCCACCATTGTTTGGGAACAAAATTAACTTAGCCCTAGCAAACCTGAAAATATGGGACCGTGTCTTTAAAAAATATCTCTTGGCAGTGCCCAATATCATACATATTGGACTCATCATGAAGCATTTTTTTTAATAATTGGGCCCCTAACTGTCTCAGTGTTACAGTGTCTCAGTGTTACAGTGTTACAGTCACTTTAGGTAAAGGAGATGATAGGAATTAGGAGATAGTCAGATTGCAATTTACAAAAAATTGCCCCTAGCATCTTTGCTGTACCTTCCCAGGTGTGCATCTACAGTGCCTCCAAAACAAAAGCAGCTTCACAGCACAAATCAGCAAGCTAGAGTAGAGCTGCCGCAACCAAAAGACCAGAAAGTTGCTGCAACTATTCTTTTACCGAAGTGACAGATCTAAACCTCACAGGGATTGGTTAATTGCTAAATATTTATAACTCACATCAAATCCATATAGCTCACAAAGTCCACTGAATGCAAGCCAACAATGGCAGATAGGTGGTGTTTCAGGAAAATACATTTTTTTAAAGCGCTCCTACTAAGAGTTTTGCTGGCGTGTTGACTCACTGGTTCAGTAAACAAATCTAAACCATTGAAAATAATTCAATATTACATAAGAGACTTGTTAGCCTTGTTATGATAGCAATAAAGTTGAATTAAAAGAAAGTTTAAAAATATAATTTTTTTAAATTAAATGAAAAAATGTAAAGCACCCTTGACACCCCCCCTCCCCCATGCTTACATGCAAATGCAAACGTGGGCATAGAGCCTGTTTGCATATTTAAAAAGCAAGAACACCACAAATGTGAAGTATTCCTGTGAACACTGGCTTGGGAAAATTAATGCTAGGGCTATGATTCTTGGATAACTCCACCAGGACAGGAAACGAGTGACATCATCAGTTACTAGGTGGCAGACAGGAATCACCTGCAAAGATAATAAAAAATAAATAAAAAACACTTACTTTGGTCTCAGCTTTAAAGGTCAAAGAACAAATTTACCGTATTTATCTGGGTATAATGCGCACCGGCGTATAGCACGCACCTAGTTCTTGGAGTGAAATTTCCTGGAAAAAAAATACTTACAGTTTAAATGTCCCTCTTTGGTGTCTTGCCCGGCGTCCATCGGCGGTCTTCTGCCATCGTGGTGTCCTCCACACTTCTCCCGCGCTGTCTCCGAGCGCCGCCGCCGACATATACCGAGCGCAGTACACTCGGGTACACTTGGCTAGGCTAGGCTCCTCTCGCAGGGCGTGACCGCAGGCGGAGCCGAGCCTAGCCGAGTGTACCTGAGAGTACTGCGCTCGGTATATGTCGGTGGCGGTGCTCAGAGACAGGGGATCAGCGTATAACGCGCACCCACGATTTTCCCCTGTTTTTAAGGGGAAATAAGTGAGCGTTATACGCCAATAAATACGGTACCTCAAAAGGTTTGGAATATAATGGGCAATGAATTAAATAAAAAATATATATAGAAAAATATATGTATTTAATACAAAAAATTTTAAATTTACACAACAAAACACAAAGATAAATACAAACATAAACCACAAAAAGGTGAATTTAAAAACAAGTACATAGAACGACAGTACGCATGTATAAATGATTGGTGATATCTGCATATGAACCTCAAGGACCTGAAGTAAAGGTTCCTGAAGGTATCAGACAGCTGATCCAACGCGTTTAGAAATATATGGATATATACTATTTTCTTCCTCAGGGAAAACAGCGTCTCTGAAATTGCAGAATAAATAATCAAAAAATGCATACACTTTGTATGAAATTTTTTGGCCATGATGAATATTCTCAACATGGACTTACATGAAAAAATACATACAATAACAATATACAAAAATATACAAAAAATACCAAATTTGTAAAAAACCTTACATGTATATGCATCTGTCTAGATATGAACCAATCCCCTCATATAGAACCTGCACGAGTCCCCCAAGAAACCGTTCACAGTAAAGGAATCCACAGAACATAAAGACCTGTGTCGAATCTGGGGTATTCTACCCCTGTGGGTCTTGTTCTTTTTGCAAAGTAATAGGCAAAAGAACGTCTCTAATCCTACCCAACGGTGAGCGTTTCCACCTGAAACATTTTGCGAACTGTACAACGCAGGGTGTGATTTATTTGTTACAATGTCAGTGTGGAGCGTTCTATATTGGTAAGACGAAGCAAGAACTGGGCCAACGTGTGAGCAAACATTTGGCTAGTATGAAGATTTGTAATTTATACTTACCATTGGGGAGACACGTGGCTAAATGTCACAGGTACAGAATGCCATCAGTCAATTTTACCGTCTTAGACCGGGTACACATCTCTAAACGAGGTGGTGACTGGAACAAGACGTTATTACAACGTGAAATTAGAAGAATCAAACATCTGGATTCTGCGACTCTTCCGGGTTTGAACGAGACAAAGAGTTTTAGACCATTTTTAGATGGTTTTAACTCTGGTAAAACTGACTAATTGACATCTAATGTCATTTAATTTCCATCTTGCGGTGGCTTTTCCATCTTGCTGGGGATGTATGTGTGTCTTATCTCTTGCTGTCACTCAGGGTTTTTGCTCTATGTGTCATGTCTAGATACAGGACTTTTTAAGGAAAACATTCATTGGGGGGTTATTTGTATATTTTCTATTTAAATAATTTTCTGTTTTGTATTTCATTATATTCAATGGTACATTTTTATGTCCTAGAATATGTATATTGTTTATGGGTTATATGTTCATGCACTGGATCGATTTTGAGCGTAATCCCCCTTTTTTTTGGACCAATACTAGGGTCCTCTGGCCGTCACAGCATGCCTGGCCCAGCGGCCCCTCCTGAATTTCGGGTGGGGCGATTTTATGGCTTTTTCGGGACAATGCCATATATAAACAATCTCTTTTTGCCAGGTGGTGTTTCGTCCTGTTCAGGTAACAGCTCTTTTTGTTTAGTGTCTTGCCCGGCGTCCATCGGCGGTCTTGTCCGGTCCAGCGTCCATCTTCTGCCGTCGTGGTGTCCTTCCCACTTCTCCCGCACTGTCTCCGAGCTGTCTCCGAGCACCGCTGCCGATATATACCGAGCGCAGTACACTCAGGTACACTCGGCTAGGCTCCGCCTGCGGTCACGCCCTGCGAGAGGAGCCGAGCATGGCCGAGCCTAGTCGAGTGTACTGCGCTCGGTATATGTCGGCGGCGGTGCTCAGAGACAGAGACAGGGGATCGGCGTATAATGCGCACCCACTATTTTCGTAAAAGTGTGCGTTATACGCCGATAAATACGGTACCTCAAAAGGTTTGGGATTTTATGGGCAATGAATGAAATAAAAAAATATATATAGAAAAATATATGTATTTAATACAAAAAATAGAAAATTTACACAACAAAACACAAAGATAAATACAAACATAACCCACAAAAAGGTGAATTTAAAAACAAGTACATAGAATGACAGTACGCATGTATAAATGATTGGTGATATCTGCATATGAACCTCAAGGACCTGAAGTAAAGGTTCCTGAAGGTATCAGACAGCTGATCCAACGCGTTTAGAAATATATGGATACCTAAATTTAAAATACTACTCCCAAGGTAACAGAGCAGGTAAGTTAATGGCCTCCCAAATAAAACTTTGCCAACAAAAGAACAAAATTCACCACACCTCAGGCAAAACAATCCTCAATCCTAAAGAGATAGCAGATACTTTCTCACTGTACTATGAGACACTCTATAATCTAAAAAATGACACTCTCACCTCCCAACCTAACGCTGATAACATCTCATAATTTTTAGACAATATTGACCTTCCTTCCATTGATCCTACGTTATTAGAATTACTCAACAAACCTATATCAGATGAAGAAATAATTAAGGCCATACACAAACTACCAAAAAATAAATGGCCAGATGGCCTATCAGGAGAATATTATACAGCCTTTGAAGAAACTTTAGTCCCCCATCTTTCCAACCTATTTAATCAAGCAGCTAACTCAGAAGCCCTCACAAAAGAACTGCTAGAAGCAATAATTATCACTATACCTAAATCAGGCAAAAATCCCACTTCCCATTTAAACTACAGGCCCATTTCCTTACTAAACTCAGATCTCAAAATCTACGCAAAGATACTGGCGAATAGACTTGTTAATATAATTCCCACCCTAATTAAACCAGATCAAGTTGGCTTTGTTAAAAGTAGACAGGCCCCAGATAGCACAAGAAGAATGCTCAATATTATTAACACTATACACAATAATCAAACCCCCGCCCTGCTCTTAGCTTTAGATGCTGATAAAGCATTCGATAGAATGCATTGGGAATATATATCAAAAAACCTTAACTAAATTCGGCTTTAACGGTTTTATCCACTCGGCAATCATGGCATTATATACCCAGCCCAACGCAAAGGTCTACACTTCAGGTATCTTATCTAGAAACTTCCCATTAACTAATGGAACCAGACAGGGCTGCCCCCTATCCCCAGATATTGCACTTTATTATAGAGCCATGGCCCTGGCCTGTATCATGAACTGGCGACACGATTCGAAGGGTAAAGTATGGGTATCTCTGGAGAAAATGTTGGCAGGAAGGGACCTGGGGGGAGCACCCTGGTTCCCGATAGCATAAAGGGGGTTGTCGGAATATGTATCACCATTAACCATAACAACGTTATACACCTGGGACAGAATGAATAAGACAGGGAAGTTTGCTCCTCCAATATCGCCTATAACCCCTTTGGAGGGGTTCCCATGATTCCCCCCTGGGGAAGAGAAGGGAAGTTTAGAGGGTTGGGGGGAAATTGTGCAGGGGTGGCCCCACAAGGGGAATTGCTCAGCTTGGGAGATCTGTTTCAAAAGCTGGGGGAAGTATCAATGATGGAGTGAAAATACTGGCAGCTGACAGATCTGTTTAACAAATGGAAACATCAAATTAGATCAGTAAACTCTATGACTACTTTTGAGGAATGGTGTGTTAACCTTTTTGGCCCGGGCCATATGCTATCCCGGATGCATAGATTGGTTCAGAGTACTCAAAATAAGACAACTCCATATTATATCCGTGAATGGGAGAGGGAGTTGGGCCTCAATTTTACAGCAGAACAAATAAAGAGATTGATGGAAACAACACACCAGTCCTCAATAAGTTCATATATACAAGAGATGTCTTACAAGTTTTTGACTAGATGGTACCATACACCGACGCGTTTGGCTCAAATCTACCCATTGATGGATGCTAATTGTTGGAGGGGGTGTAACCAAAGAGGTTCATTCCTTTATATATGGTGGCAGTGTCCAAAGATTAGGAGATTTTGGGATGAGATATCCCCTTGGATAAAAAAATTGACACTAAGACCTATTGAGCAATCCCTATTACATTTCCTGTTTCATGGGATGCCATCATCTATAAAGTTTTATAAAAGAAGCGTTACACCACACCTGTTAAATGCAGCAAAGGCATTGATACCTAGATATTGGAAACAACCCAGAGTCCCTAATATAATGGAATGGAAAAGGGAGGTAGAGAGGATAATGGAAGCAGAGAGATGGGTACATACGGTTAAGGATCAAGAGGATACATTTAAAGATGTATGGGCGGGATGGATATATTACTCTTCTGAAATAGGGGTGGAATAGTTTGGGGCAGAGAGGTCCAGGGTCGGGTGGGGAGGGGAGGGTGAGACCATGTGGTTTTTTTTTATTCTTTCCTTTTTTGTCCCCCCCCCATGGGGGAACCAGAGAGAGAGGACTTAGTATATGAGAAGAGAAGGGACTTTGGTCCCCCTTTCCCCCTCCCTCTTTTTTTTTTTTTTTTTTTTACCACCGATTTTGGTGGGGTCACAAGAATGGGAAGTGGGGTTTTAAAGAGATGCCACATGCACAAATAAAGAACTATTAAGTTATTTTCTGGTTTACAGGGTGTTAAGTCCCTCCTTTTTGCATGGTATGGGGGTCATAAGGTGGTGGGATTTAAAGGTTTAAGAACTAGGGATTTTTTTCTTTTCTAAATTAATGAATTTGGTGGGATGGGGTCATAAGAATGGGACGTGGGGCCTTAAAGAGATGTCACAGGCACAAAATAAAGAACTATCAAGTTCTTCCTGGTTTTCAGGGTGTTATTAAGTCCCTCCTTTTTGTATGGTATGGGGTCATAAGGTGGTGGGATTTAAAGAGTCAAGAAATAGGGAGGTTGTCTCCCCCTTTTTTTTTCTTTTCTTTTTCTCCTCTCCCCCTTATCTTCCTCGACCTCTTGTAGGTGGAGGGTTGAGTTGGGGGGGAGTGGGAGGGCAAGAGAGGGAAGGAGAAGTAAGCGAATAAGCTGAGGGTTCTCTTGAGGAGGGGGGTAATTTATAAGTAGTTTTATGTATGTACGGTGTTGTGTTTTTTTTTTATATATATATATATATATATTTTTTTGTGCTTATTGCTTGTGGTTTAGGTTGTATGTACTGTGGTATGTTATAATAAAGAAAAGAAGCATTTATAAAAAAAAAAAAGCATCCTCCTGGTGGCATCTGATGCCTGCCTGCCCTTTGTGAATCCTGTTTGGTCTTTGTGGATAAGATTGGGCATAATTCCGAGTAGTCTCGAGGCAATGGTTTTGGCCTAAATTTTGAGGTCGAGGTTCAGAAGAGATATTGGGCGAAAATTTTGGGGGACATTGGGATCCTTCCCTGGCTTCGGTAGGGTTATGATCAATGCTGTTAAATATTCATTCGGAAAAGTAGAAGAAAAGGCAGCGTTATTGAACACTTCAGTGAGGTGCGGGCATAGAGAAGAAGAGAACTGTTTGTAATATTCTCCTGTTAGACCGTCAGGTCCAAATGCTTTACCACTAGGCAGGGAGGCTATAGTTCTATTAATTTCTTGTTCCGTGAAGTGTATCCAATTGTTGTCCAGTCAGGGAAGGGAGGTTTATGCTATGGAGGAAATTGTTGATGTCATTTTGCATGGGTTGTGGGGTACTGGAGTCACGTTCCAGATTGTATAGGTTTGCCATAATAAGCGCTGAATTTGTCAGCTATGGGATGTATTTTTTCATGTAAGACCATGTTGAGAATATTCATCATGGCCAAAAAATTTCATACAAAGTGTATGCATTTTTTGATTATTTATTCTGCAATTTCAGAGACGCTGTTTTCCCTGAGAAAGAAAATTGTATATATCCATATATTTCTAAACGCGTTGGATCAGCTGTCTGATACCTTCGGGAACTTTTACTTCAGGTCCTTGAGGTTCATATGCAGATATCAACAATCATTTATTCATGCATACTCTCATTCTATGTACTTTTTTTTAAATTCACCTTTTTGTGGGTTATGTTTGTATTTATCTTTGTGTTTTGTTGTGTACATTTCCAATTTTTTGTATTAAATACATATATTTTTCTATATATATATTTTTTTTTTATTTCATTCATTGCCCATAAAATCCCAAACCTTTTGAGGTAATTTTGTTCTTTGATTTATTAGGGATGGTGGCAATTTACATGACAGATTGTTGGGAGGTTACTTTTTACTCAGCTTTAAAGGTTTTCCAGGAGGGGCCATACTGCTGCCCCTTGAAATAGACAAGTGCTTAACCACTTCCCGATGGCCGTACGAATATATGCGGCCGTCGGGTGGTTCTGAATCTCTGACAGGGCGCATATATGCGCCCTGTGCTATTCCTGGCCACTAGAGGGCGCGCGCGCCGGCAGTGCACGCGTAGCCGCTGCATCCCTGAGATACCGATGCGCGTGCCTGTCGGCTGCGATGTCCGCCGGGCACTCGCAATCGGCGGCTACAGGGACAAGACGTGGAGTTGTGTGTGTAAACACACAGCTCCACGTCCTGTCAGGGAGAGAGGAGAGCGATCTGTGTCTCTTGTACATAGGGACACAGCACCCCCCTCCCCCCATACAGTTAGAACACACCCAGGATACACATTTAACCCCTTCCATGCCCACTAGTGTTAACCCCTTCACTGCCAGTCACATTTATACAGTAATCGGTGCATTTTTATAGCACTGATCGCAGTATAAATGTGAATGGCGCCAAAAATGTGTCAAAAGTGTCCGATGTGTCCGCCATAACGTCGCAGTCCCAATAAAAATCGCAGATCGCCGCCATTACTAGTAAAGAAAAAATTAATAAAAATGAATAATAATTCTGTCCCCTATTTTGTAAGCGCTATAACTTTTGCGTAAACCAGTCGCCTTTTGCGATTTTTTTTTTTTACCAAAAATATGTAGAATAATACGTATCGGCCTAAACTGAGAAAAAAAATTATTTTTTTTTTAAAAAAAATGGCTATTTATTATAGTAACAAGTAAAAAAATTGTCGCTCTTTTTTTGTTTATAGCGCAAAAAATAAAAACCGCAGAGATGATCAAATACCACCAAAAGAAAGCTCTATTTGTGGGGAAAAAAAGGACGCAAATTTTGTTTGGGAGCCACGTCGCACGACCGCGCAATTGTCAGTTAAAGCGACGCAGTGCCAGAAGCTGAAATTTCACCTGGTCAGGAAGGGGTATACGTGCCCAGTAAGGAAGTGGTTAAAAAAGCTACAGAGTATACCACTTTAATGGGCTGGAGTGTATCCTCATGGTATTATGAGGATTCAGATATCCCAGGAGACAGCAGTGAGACACAGTGATATCGTGTGTGCCTTCTGAAAGTGCTGACGATAGGTGCTGAAATACATATTTATTTTTGTTAGCAACAGCTATTCTTTAATTTGCCTTTGCAAGTGATTTGGGTTCAAGAGATAGTGTTTTCAACAGAGCGGACCTTTCATGGAATCTCTACAGAATGGACAATGTACATCAGAGCAGAAACTTATAGGGCCAGATTCAGGTAGATGGGAGCATCTTTAATCTGGAGTAACGTTTCTCATTTACGTTACTCTGGCGAAATTTTAGGAGCAAGTGCTGTCATTCATGAAGCACTTGCTCCTAAAGTTGCGGCAGCGTATCGAAAATGAGCCCGCGGAATTCAAATTGGGCGGGTTCGGGGCGTGTATTATTTAAACTAAGCGCGATCCCGCGGCGAACGTACTGCGCATGCGTCGACTGTCAATGCATCCCAGTGCGCATGCTCCAAATTCTGTCAGTGAATGTCAATGACGTCAAATCCCCATTCATGGACGTTTTACGCAAGCGACGAGAATTTTTTTTTTTTCGACGCGATGACGACGGCTATACTTAACATAGGATATTTCAATAGGGGGCATGTATTTCTTTACGCCGCGTATCTCTTACGGAAACGTCGGAAAGTCACTGCGTCGCGCCCGAATACGATCGTGAATTGCCGATTCCCGCTGATTAACATATTTTTTGGCGTAAATCAGCGGGAACGCCCCCAGCACCCGTTTTAAATTAAAGTTGCGATGCGATGGCGAAATTCAATTACGCCGCTCGCATCGGAACTCCAACCCGGCGTTTCTTGTTTTCTGGTTACAGAAAACAAAAACGCCGGCTTAAAGTGACAGTTAGGCTGGAGTATCACTGATACTCCAGCCTAACTCTACCTGAATCTGGCCCATACTCTCCTTTGGGATGAGCAAGTGGCTGGATGACCTACGGACCTACAGGTATCTTTATATGAGTATCACCGGTTGTTATTTTCATTAAAGCTAGAAAATAAAATAAAAATAGTCTTTCCAAGTGATATTATCAAGGTAAGTGGTGGTGCAAGATTTTAGTGGTTGAGTTTACTTCTACATTAACAAACTGTGAGTTATTTGAACTTCAGTGCTGGAGTGTATTTTCCTGGATGCCCTGCTTGTTTACACATATCTGTACATCCAAAAAGCCTTTTAAAGTCTAATATCTGTCTGCAACGGCTGACTAATAGCTAGCTCTTCTCTTGTCAATGCCTTAGCTAGTTTTTTTTATTATCTTTAACCTTTTTTAAATTATAACTTTTAGCTCAGGGAGATTACAGTTTATAGGACAATTATTGCTGATAGTCAATTCAAGAGCTGCCCTTTTATGCATCACCTGACTGCATAGTTTGAAAAAAAAAAAAAAAGAGTTAAAGCATTATACATCCAAAATATCACACACATACACACATTGCATCACCATGAACCCCAAATAGTTGATCTTTTCTTAGTTAAACCTATGAAAAAAATACAGAGATTTTATCAAAAACATCTGCAGTGATTGTTTAGTAGTCCCCAGTCACAATTACTCTCTGCTGCACTAAAGTCCCTCTAATGCAGCAGGGCAGGCTAATACCTCAGGCACATATAGAGCCACTTCCAGACAATAACAAATATTTAATCCCAAGTAGTTCATATATATGATCACTTTTTAGTCACATCATTGGCATTCCTGCACCTGTTTATTTTTCAAAGACAAAAAATATATAAATACAATAAAAAAAAAATTATAACCATGAGTAAATCTATAAATATGGTTACGAAAATACAAAAGAAAGTAATGATGTCGCTACAACTGTCTATGTCATTGTATATTGCCTTCGCTAAAATGCCCATCTTTCCTTTTTTTTTCTTTTTAACTACCCACTGACATCACCAACTGTGGTTAAGAGAGTACAAGAGAGTGCCACATCCTTACTGCTCTAACATTAAAGAACCCCTTATGCAGTTTAAGGTTAGAGTGTATGCTGCTTTGAGTTCTTCACTCAAGGGTGGACAGCCTGTGGCCATAGGATTATATGCTTAACCACTTCCATACAAGGCACTTATACACCTTCCCGCCCAGACCAATTTTTAGCTTTCAGTGCTGTTGCACTTTGAATGAAAATTGCGTGGTCATGCTACACTGTACCCAAACTAAATTGTTATCATTTTGTACCCACAAATAGAGCTTTCTTTTGGTGGTATTTGATCACCACTGGGATTTTTATTTTCTGCAAAAAAAAATTACCGAAAATTTAGAAAAAAAAAAAAACATTGTAAATAAGTAAGTTTTCTCCTTCACTGATGGTCACTGATGGTACTGCACTGATGGGAACTGATAAGGTGGCACTGATGTGCACCAATGAGGTGGCACTGATGTGGTGGCATTGATGGGCACTGGCGATGGGCACTTATATGCGGCACTGATGGGCGGCACGGATGGGCACTGATAGGCGGCATGGATGGGCACATATAGGCGGCATGGATGGGTATGGATGGGCACGGATAGGCGGCAATGATGGGCACTGATAGGCAGCATGGATGGGCACTGATAGGTGGCATGGATGGGCATAGATGGGCACTGATAGGTGGCACTAATCTATGTGTTGTACTAATAGATGCCAATCAGTGCCAAACAATGCCTGACAATCAGTGATGGCCATTGTGGGCACTGATTGGCATCTATTGTGGGCACTGATTGGCATCCATTATTTGTGTCATTGTCATCCCTGGTGGTCTAGGGTGGCATACCTGTGTTTTGCATCCCTGGTGGTCTAGTGGTATCCCTGGTGGTCCAGTGGGCATCCCTGGTGGTCCAGTGGGCATCCTTGGGGGACTGTGCTGATAAGCCATGACTGGACACGGCTGATCACGTGGTAAAGTGTCTCCGTGAGAGACTCTTTACCTAGGTCGGTGTTGCGGGGTGTCAGACTGACACCCTGCAACAACGATTGGCGCGATGCGCGCCCTCAGGGGCGCGCATTGGCTAAATATCCTGAGGACGTCATATGACGTCCACTCAGGATATTGAAACCACTTTGCCAACGTCAATCTATAGCACAGTGGGTATATACACACATTACCATCCCTGCCTTTTTTTTTATTGAGCAGGGGGAAAATAAAATAGGATCCAAAAAAATTACAAATATAAATAATAATAAGTATTACTATAATAAAGAAAATATGTCACTATTTTTGCAAAAATGTAACTACATAAAAGAATTGTAAAGGCAGGTGGAAATATGTTATTGTTGGAATGCCCAGGGGAGGAGTGGGGCTTTTTTTGTGCCATGAATACAGGAGGAAGAAAAGGAGGTGGAGGGGTATGGATGAAGAGTAGAGGGAGGAAAGGGGAAAGATGTAGAGAGGTGAGGAAGATGGAGGTGGAGGAGAGGTGGGTACAAGATGGAGAGGAGGTTGAGGAGGAACAGTAAACAAAAAGAAGAAAACTCTGCGCTAAACCCAATATCAAGGTAAAATTGAGAAAAAATCCTAAAAAATTAGGAAGTGAATAAAAATGTGAAAATATGTGATTTAACAAAAAAAGGGGGATGCTGCTGCTGCTTATGAAAGCCTAAATACACAAAGCTCGGAAAACATACAAACAGAAATAAGCTCGCAATCCCAATATCAAGGTGCAATAAATTCAAAGTGCTGGTGCAAATCAATGAATAATTACTATTTTTTCTTCAACCTGCCCAACCCTCTGGTTGTAGGATTTTCCTGTTAATTTTGATGCTACCTGCCCTTCCTCCTACCTGTGTTGTGGGAGGGCAGGAAGCCTATGGAAAATAAATAAAAACATTTTTAAAAATTAAAATAGCTGCCGAATGTCTGAAAAGTAAAAGATAATGCTGGAAAAATGTAGATATTACTAATGTACCTGACCTCTGCTGTGTGTGTCACTATCACTTAACGACAGTAATGCAAACAAATGTAGAAAAAAATAAAAACAAGAAAAATCAAATACATATGAGAAAAAATTCAACTGGGAATTTGCCACTCTAGGTCAACAAAAACAGGAATGTTTCATTGGATTATGTGCCACATAAAAAGTTTGGTCAAAGTGGGGCTTTAGACCATTGAACTTGAGGTTATAGTGCATTTTTTTTGCAGCTTGATGTGGCCATTATTGCTTACTGCATTGTCAAGCCACTATAGAATAATTTTACCTATTGTCTTTCATATATTATGCTCTAATTGTGTTACAAGGGAAAACTGGCTTGACTCTTTCTATTTTCTGCCCATTCAAGCTTGTACACTGTCCTTACCTTAGCCAATTTCTACCAAATAGTAAATATTAAGATTCGATTTTGAATATTTTGAGAATAACTGGGGACACAGGGGTCGGAAGGGGGTTGTGGAAGGTAGGGGGTATGGTTTTGAGGTATTTTTGTGCACTCAGTTTTGACGTTTTACTAAAAAGTGGGGTTTAGCGAAAAATATCCTATTAAATTTAAGTGCCACTGCCCAATTTCTATGAAGTTGAGTGCTTTAGCTTGTTTTTTTTTTTTTTTAGGCCTGTTATTGCTAGATAAAAGTTCAAGTGTCACAGCCAAAACTACCTAAAAAAACAACTTGTTAAAATTAATCAGATTAAGGTGCTGAGGCCAAGATAAATGTAAACGTGTAATTAAAGGCAAAATGAAATCTTGTTTTGGATAGAATGTAGAAGGATTGGAACACCTGTCATTTTTTTATTGCTGCCTGTTGCCCCTTTAATTGTTTACTCTCTCTAATTGTTTTGTTTACCGTTATCATTGAATCTGAAAATAAAAGAATATCCCAACATTTGGGTTGACATCAAAGCTCATGAACAGAGGGGACATTTCCAATGGGGCACAAACTCTGCTGACCCTGGTGAAACCCCTGGGATTTCCTCACCTAAGAAGGATTTTCTTTAGTTTTTGGCTATGAGGCACAAAGTAAAGGGAAATCTCCTCCATGGGATTCAGATAGCAAAAAAAAAAAAAATTCTTCATCCAGTTTAGGCCGCTATATATTCTTCTACATACAAAAATTGCAGTAAGTGTATATTGATTCGTTTAGTTTGCGCACAAGTTATAGCATTTACAAAATAGAGAATAGATTTATGGCATTTTTTATCTACCTTTATTTATTTAAATCTTAATTACATTTTTTACTAGTAATGGTGGCGATCAGAGATTTTAATCAGGACTGTGACATTGCGGCAGACAGATCGTACACTTTTGACACTTTTTTGGGACCATTGACATTTATACAGCGATCAGAGCTGAAAATAGCCACTGATTACTGTATAAATGTCACTGGCAGGGTTAACACAAGGGGATGATCAAGGGGTTAAATGTGATCCCTCAGTGTGTGTTCTAACTGTGGGAGGGGGGGTGGGAATGAATGGAGGAGGAGACATATCGCTGTTCCTAATTAATGGGAACACACAATCTGTCTCTCCTCTCCAGACAAAACTGGGATTTGTGTGATTTATACACACAGACCCCCGTTCTGTCTCTCATGCCCACAATCGCGGGAGGCCAGCAGTCATTGCGACCTCCTGCTACGTGCATTTTTCCATTAGGATCTAATGTTAGGGAATCATACATGGTCCTGTAAAAGGCAACACATAGAAACCGACATTACGTATTACAAATATTAGGGGTATTTGTTACTTTTCCATAAAAAATGAGACATTCACAAAGCATTTTTTTTTTCCATAAAAAAATATTTTATAGTGTAGGAGTTACTCAAATTCCTAATATTTCATCAAATTGGTGTCTCACCACAGGAACTCTGAAGATATATAACATTTAAACAGGTGGTTAAGAAAACCAGCATTCTCTTATAGCTGAAATATCAGTTTTAGGGAGTGGGGATACATTTTTTAGTAGGAGGGGGATTAACAATGTGATTTACCTAGGTGAAATATGCTGTTTATACAGTAAATAAATTGATTAGGAGTTTAAGAAATAAGATTGTACTTAGCAAGAATAAGTAGTTAAAAGGTTAATATTTTATCTTACACAATGCAAAAGCAGTGCAGCAAATATCCAGCTGGGTGATGACATCAGCTAAATATTTCCTTTCTCAGTGGCATTGATTTCTTCCTAAACATTTCACTCTGTAAGTAGGCATTTAATAACCATATCAGAAAATAATGTCTGAAAATATTTTCACTTTACAGTACGTATATTTATTGAAAGTACATTAGCAAAACTGCTGAAATTCATGCCACACATTAGAGAAAATTAGCACTTTCTTAACAATATCAAGCCCTTTTAATGTGCATGATTGAGTAAAGTGTTGGAAATATTGTAAATAATTCCAAGTGATATATGTTACGTTCTAAAGCTGTTAATCAAGTAACTGCAGCTCTGTTTTGAAAAGTAACAATAATAATAATAATACAATTAATTTTTATCTTTAATAATTTTGATCGATGTGAAATAATGAAACGTGATTTATATGTATTAGTGCAGCCAGAAACAGTGGCCCAGATTCACAGAGCAATTACGCCTGTCTAACTGGTGTTAGACAGGAGTAATTTCAAATTTCGCGCGCCGTATCACTAGTTTGAATCCTCAAACCATGATATGGCAGCTTCGGGCTTCGATCCGAGAGGCTTACGTCTTCGTAAGCCTTCGGATCTACGCTGCAATATTTTTGCGGCCGCTGGGAGGAGTCCGCGTCGTTTTCAGCGTCGGGATATGCAAATGACTTTTTACGGCGATCCACAAAGATACGAGTGGTCTTCGCAATCGCTTACGTCATTTTTTTGCTACGTACTGTTAGACCAGCTATTTGCTGGTCTAACGGTGCGTAGCCCATGTTAAGTATGGCCGTCGTTCCCGCGTCAAATTAAATTTTTTTTTTTTTTTACGTAACTCGTTCGGGAATAGGAATGTCCGTAAACGACGCTACTCAAACAACGAATGATGTAACAACGTGATTTCGCGCAATGCACGGCGGGAAATTTCTGAACTGGAGCATGCGCAGTTCGATCGCCGTGGGAACGCGCCTATTTTAAATGCTTCACGCCCCCTACTCGCGTAGATGGCTTGCGCCGGGAGAAATACACTACGCCGCCGTAGTTTACTGGACAAAATCTACCAGGATTCCACGTAGAGCCAGGTAAAATACGGCGGCGTAGTGTATTTCTGATACTCTACGCGAATCTAATTGTATGTGAATCTGGGCCCCTGTTTCTGATCTCTGCTTCAGGATTCCTAAAAAAAAAAACAGAACAGTGCAACCAGTTATAGTGTCCCTGATCTCCATCACATGATTCCCAGGGTAGCCAAACTAGTGTAAACCTGCTAGAGTGCTCTTGATCACAACTCATGACTCCAAGTCCACCAGACAAGGGTAAGACAGTTTTCCTGTTGATCACCATGCCAGTCACATGCATCACCAGACCACAATGATCTTGATCTCCATTATACCAGCAGCCAGCAACAGTGGGCCAGATTCACGTACATTGGCGCATATTTTGACCGGCGTAGCGCACCTCCTTTACGTTAGACCGGCGCAATGTAGAGGCGCAATCACTGTATCCTCGTAGTATTTGCGCAGAAATTTGCGCCGGTGTAACGTAAATTCCGAGGCGTAAGGCGGAGTAATTCAAATTGGGAAGGACGTAGGCGTGTTACATTGAAATGAGCCGTGACCCCATGCAAATGGAGGGCCGGCCTGATCGCGCATGCGCACATGAAGCAGACCATGGTCAGCACCTCTGTGTGCATGCTCACAACTCGGGAACGGCGCAATCAGTGAAATTGGATGTGGACCCGGGCAACTTAGTGAACTACGCAGACAGCTTAAATAGACAGAGACAAACGCCCTTCCTTTGCAAAAGTACATCCCTTTGTATGCCTTCCTATACAGCAAGGTGCTTTTGTTCTGTTGTTTATTAGCGTTTGTTTGTTTGTTTGTTTGTTTGTTTGTTTGTTTGTTTGTTTGTGATGTGTCTTTGAGATATTTGGGGACTGTTTTGCAGAGTGATTTTTGTCTTTTCTGTGTTTTCTTTGTTGTTTGTTTTTTTTTATTATATTTTTGCTGGGCATTTTTTATTTTTGCTGGTCAATTTTTTTTTTGGTTCTGTTTGTTAATGATTTTGGAATGTGGGGGTGACATTCCTGACGGAAAAGGGGTCTCACCCTCATTTGTGGCGGAGAAGTGATCCCCAGGTCCGTGTGAATAGTGTATGAATGTACAGTGTGTGTGTTGTGACACCGGCGCAACTAATTTATGATACCTATGCTTCCAATCAGCTGCAGTTGCTGTAGACACCTGTGACAGGTGATATATGAAGAATAAATTGTGTATATGTGACATATACTACCGCGCTAATTGCATAAACCCAATTATCAAGAACATATAGAATATATAAATTAACAATACATCCATAAACACCAGTGCTAGCTCAAAATAATGTCAACTCAAAATAAATGTGTGGTCCTTCTGTGCATGCTGGTGCACCTATAATCACCAGTGCTAGCGCCAAAAGAATTTTAACTCAAAATCAATGCATAAATAAATATAGTCCTTTAGTGCATGCTGTTGCACCTATGATGCGTGCTATTGCTCACACGTAGCAGTGCCTCAGTCCTATTGAACCTTCCAAAGTGTCAAAAGATGATATCTCTCACACACACGGAATTGTGTCACCAGCCGCAACATGAGCGAGGGTTGGAACGCACGCCGCACAAACAGTAACGCTGGATAAGCTAATGCCGGCTGGGCATTGGAGCATGTGAGTGTGATCTTAAGGCTTTCTTGTTTCAAATAAATTGGTTGTAACTTTATTACACCATATGAGGCTTTTTTTTATTTTTGGGAGAGCAAACGCAAAAGAGCCATCTGGATCTGACATTTATGATTGAGGATCGCGTGGAGCCATTGTTTAACCACTTGTCCACCGCCCACCGTCATATGACGGCGGGCGGAGGACTCCATTGTTCTGACATCACGTCATATGACGTGATGTCCCTTTAAAGCCGCGGGCGGGCCGCGCGCGCGTCGCCGGCGGCGCGCGCGCGCACCCGCCGCTCCGCGGGGATCCCGTGCGAGTGCCCGGCGGCAACGATCGCCGCCGGGCACACGCAATTGCTCTGTAAGTGAGCTGGGACGTGCAGCTCTGTATGTAAACACAGAGCTGCACGTCCCAGTCAGGGAGAGAGGTGACAGATTGTGTTCCTTGTACATAGGGACACAATCGGTCACCTCCCCAGTCACCCCCCCCTCCCCCTACAGTTAGAACACTCATAGGACACACATTTAACCCCTTCCCCGCCCCCTAGTGGTTAACCCCTTCACTGCCAGTCACATTTATACAGTAATCAATGCATATTTATAGCATTTTTCACTGTATAAATGTAAATGGTCCCAAAAATGTCAGAAAAGTGTCCGAAATGTCCGCCATAACGTCGCAGTCCCAATAAAAAATCGCAGATCGCCGCCATTAATAGTAAAAAAAAAAAAAAAAAAAAAAAATGCCATAAACTATCCCCTATTTTGTAAACGCTATAAATTTTGCGCACCAATCGATAAACGCTTATTGCATTTTTTTTTTTACCAAAAATATGTAGAAGAATACGTATCGGCCTAAACTGAGGGAAAAAAAAAATGTTTTATATATTTTTTGGGGTTATTTATTATAGCAAAAAGGAAAAAATATTGCATTTTTTTTAAAATTGACGCTCTATTTTTGTTTATAGCGCAAAAAATAAAAACCGCAGAGGTGATCAAATACCACCAAAAGAAAGCTCTATTTGTGGGAAAAAAAGGACGCCAATTTTGTTTGGGAGCCACGTCGCACGACCGCGCAATTGTCAGTTAAAGCGACGCAGTGCGGGAAGCTTATATTTTGTCTGGGCAGGAAGGGGGTCTAGGTGCACAGTAGGTAAGTGGTTAAGGATGTTATATGCTGTCTCAATTCCATGATCTGGTGAGCGCAATCTTTAATTAGAGGTGGTGGTCACACTTTAAGGCTGTAAACGACACGGAGATCATCTTTTGACACTTTGGAAGGTTCAATAGGACTGAGGCACTGCTACGTGTGAGCAATAGCACGCATCATAGGTGCAACAGCATGCACTAAAGGACTATATTTATTTATGCATTGATTTTGAGTTAAAATTCTTTTGGAGCTAGCACTGGTCATTGTAGGTGCACCAGCATGCACAGAAGGACCACACATTTATTTTGAGTTGACATTATTTTGAGCTAGCACTGGTGTTTATGGATGTATTGTTAATTTATATATTCTATATGTTCTTAATAATTGGGTTTATGCAATTAGCGCAGTAGTATATGTCACATATACACAATTTATTCTTCATATGAATGTACAGTGACATAATTGGAGCCGTGGCATGGCGTTGCTGCTCTCAAGTCCTGCATGGTGGGCTTGTGCCAATCCAATGTGATGAGGATGTGATGTGTCTGTGCTAGGGATCACAGTGGTGTGCATGCATGCATTCTCATTGTGCCATGATTAATGTGTGTGTTTAACGTGCAAAGATGCCTAATGTGAGCTGTCTCCTTGCTGCTCTTCCCTCAGAAGACGGGGTAGCCTCGGTTAGGGGGGGATTGTCTGGTTCAGGGGTCAGGTCATCACTTATGTCAATCTCCAGGCCCTTTCTCACTGCGAAAGTTGGGCAGCATGCAACATGCACCGATGATCTGGCATACAAAGTTTGGGGAATACAACAGGGTACAATGGGGGGTTCCGTATAGGAGTCATGAGATGGGGTCCCAGTGCATATGCAGAGTCACCCTGAAGGGATAAGACAGGAGGATGTTAGTAGTGCATGTGCCCTTTGTGATTTCTGCATCATGGGGGGAACAGTCATGCCTGCCACCCATGTCACTCACCAACCAGCCAGCTGTCCCCATACATGTTCTGTTTGAAATCTGTGGGGATGGGGCTAGGATTGTATATGTAGCTGTCATGGGTGTCATGGGTGGTGTCATTTGTTGGGCTGGTGATGTCCTCCTGCAGGGTTGTGGTTAATTACAGGATGGCATGAGGGGTGAATCTGAAGATGTGAGACACCTTAAGAATCACTCATGCCAAAGATGTCTATGCGTGTGTGATATATCAAGTGAAGAGTGAGGGGCTTGTATCAGATTAGATTATTATATCCATCAAGGTTTTAAAGGGCTATTGAAAGATAGTGAGACCGTGTTTGTAATTTGTATGTGTCAGGGGATGCCTACGCAGGCATCCAATACTAGGCAACAGGTCAATGGGCTGCACTAAAGTCAATAGGCACCAGGATAGTGACAAAATATACGTTTAATAAAGGTTAAGCACACGTGGAAAACCCCCAAGACAAGCAAGCATAACACAGCAAACGCCAAACCACTAATCAACAAATATATATAAGGTGGGAGCATATATACCAGGTCCAGCAGGGACGTGAGGAACAAGGGGAAGCAGAGTCCAGGACTGGGATCGAATCAGGAGAGTCCAGCACAGGGCAGGGATCAAATCAGAAACAGGTTGTGTCCAGCTAACAGATCAGGCAGGTAACAGGCTGACAAGGAAAAATACTGAAGCACTGGATTGTAGTGCAGGGCAGGCTTATATACCTGTAGCAGTTCATCCCAATTAGAGAGGAGTCCATCCTATGGGAGACACCCGCTGGTGGACACCAGAACTGCACCCCTGTTGCTGGGAGAAACAGTGCCACCAGCAGGTGACCAAAGCCATGACATGGATCATGACAGTATGTATGTTATGTATTGATGTATATATGTATGTATATTTTTTGTAAAAATGTTTATAAAAGCAAATAACATTTTTTTTGAAAAAAAATAAAAATCCTCTCCCGTGCCCTCCTCCGTGCCCTCCTCCGTGCCCTCCTCTGTGCCCTCCTCCTTCTTTGCTCATCTAAAGTCAGTAGTATAGCTATGAGCATGGATGCCCCTTGGCCTGTTGGCATACAGTTTGTTGTCCAGAAAGTGTGACTGCTCAGCTCCTCACTAACAGTGTTGCTTTAGCTGACATGTAGACGGATTGTCTAATTTTATTCCACCTTTTATATGGTCTAATTTTAGACAGGACGTGCAGCTGTTGCGCACAGTGCGTAGCCTGCGCTGCACCAACGTTCTTTTGTGGATCCTTGTAACTCCCTCATTTGCACATTTGAATAGCAAATCAATGGTGTGTCTTAGCACAGTTTTGCGCGGACGGAAACGCCGGTCTATCGAAATTACGCCGGTCCAAAAAAAGTAGATTTCTTGCGTATCTTGTTTTGGGGATGCGGCGCATCGAAACGCATGCGCAAATTTAGACGTTACGCTGCGCATCTCCTGTAACGCCGGCATAATGGCTCTGTGAATCTGGCCCAGTGTTCCTAATTGCCACCATATCAGTGCCAGTGACCTGTCTTACAGATTAACATTGCAGATTAATTTTTTAAAGCATTTTTACAAAAAAGGTGGCAGGAAAATTAGATCTTTAAAAGACTCAGGCCCAGATTCACAGAGCGATTACGCCTGCGCAACAGGAGATGCGCGTGCGTAAGTCTAAATTTGCGCGTGCGTTTCGTTGCGCGGCATCCCCAGAACGAGATACGCAAAAAATTTACTTTTTTTTGTCCCGCGTAATTTCGTTAGACTGGCGCATCCTTCCGCGCAAAAGTGCGATAGACACACCATTGATTTGCTAGTCAAATATGCTAATGAGGGAGTTGCGGGGATCCCCAAAAAAACGTTGTTGCTGCACAGGCTACGCGGTGTGCGCAACAGCAAAATCTTCTGTCTAAAATTAGAGCACATAAAAGGTGGTCTAAAATTTGAAAAAACGTCTACATCTCACAGAAAGCAACACCGTTAGTGAGGAGCAGACCACACACACATGTTGCACTACAATTTGACTGCCAACATGCCAGGGGCATCGTCGCTCATAGCTGCACTACTGACTTTAGATGAGCAAAGAAGCAGGAGGGCACGGAGGATGGCACGGGAGAGGATATACCGCACCCGCATAGACCTGTTTGGCATGAGTGATTCTGAGGTGTTTCGCATCTTCAGATTCACCCCTCATGCCATCCTGGAATTAACCACAACCCTGCAGGAGGACCTCACCAGCCCAACACACCGCTCACATGCAGTGCAGCCACTGGTCAAGGTACTGGCAACACTCCATGTCCTTGCCAGTGGCTCTTTTCAGCGTACAAGTGGAGTGGTGGCTGGGATGTCACAGTCCTCCATGAGCAGATGTGTGCACCAGGTTGTCCCTGCAATCCTCACATGCATGGCCAACCAAATCATTAAACCCACCACTGAGGAGCTGCGACTGAAGGCAATGACAGATTTCTACAGATTTGCCAGGTTCCCACGCACCATCGGGGCCATTGATTGCACACATGTGGCACTCCAGCCCCCCCAGGAGACAGAGCACATGTACCGCAATCGGAAGCATTGGCACTCCATCAACGTACAGGTGATAGTTGATGCCCAAGGCCTCATATGGCACGTCCGTGCCAAACACCCCGGATCCAGCCATGACAGCTACATATACAATCAATGCCACATCCGACTGGAATTCGATCAGAACGTGTATGGGAACACCTGGCTAGTTGGTGAGTGACATGGGAGTCAGGCATGACTATCCCCTCCCGTGATGCACACCTCACAAGTGGCACATGCATGACTAACATGCTCCTGTCTTTTCCCTTACAGGTGACTCTGCATATCCACTGGGACCCCATCTCATGACTCCAATCTGAAACCCCCAAACCCCAGGAGAGGAAAGATACAATCAAGCACACATCAAAACCCGTGCAGTGGTGGAGCGCACCTTTGGCCTCCTGAAGTCACGTTTCCGATGCCTGGATAAGTCTGGGGGTACACTGTTGTATTCCCCAAACTTCGTGTGCCATATCATCACTGCATGTTGCATGCTGCACAATTTCGCAGTGAGGAAGGGCCTGCAGGTTGAGCTACGTGATGACCTGACCCCCCAACCAGACAATCAACCCCTAACCGAGGATACCCCGTCTTCTGAGGGAAGAGCAGCCAGGAGGCAGCTCATATTGGGCATCTTTGCACGTTAAACACACACATTAATCATGGCACAATGAGAATGCATGCATGCACACCACTGTGGTCCCTAGCACACACACCCCACATCCACATCAAATTGGATTGGCACCAGTCCACCATGCAGGACTGGTGAGCAGTAACGCCACGTCAAGGCTCCAATTATGTCACTGAACATTCATACACCAATCACACGGACCTGAGGATCACTTCTCCCTTGTCCTGGGGAACCCTTCTCCACCAAAATTGAGGATGACACCCCTTTTCCAGCAGGAATGTCACCCCCACATTCAAACAGCATGCACAACCCAAAATAAAAAAAAAATGTCATCAAAAAAAAAAAAAAAGCAAAAAATGTCAGCCAAAAAAAAAAAAAAGGGGGAAAAATAAATTATTGCCCTCTGTGTGAGCCACGCCTGGGGCGCCCCCGGCCACGGCCCCGGCCCCTCAGGGGAGACTCATGGGGGAGGGGCAAACCCGGGGAAGGAGGAGCAGCCCCCGATCTCTGCCCACCTGGAGGCCTGCCCTCCAAGGCCACAGCAATTCTGTCCAGGGCAGCACCAAGTGTTGCCGTGTTGGCCTGGATAGCCTGGGTAAGGGCCCTCACATCCTGCCCAACGCCTGCTGATGTCGTCTGCAGTTCGTTTAGGCAGGTTGTGAAAGCCCGGGAGTGGGAGTCCAGGTTACCCAGCGTATCCTTGATGGAGGACAGGCTCTCCTCCATCCGCCCCAAAGTCTGGCTGAGCTGTCCCATATGGCGGGTCTGGAGGGCCTGGTCCCTTCTCAGACTGGCGGGCAGGAGATTGGGCGCCCCCCTGGTGCTCTGGGATGAAATCCTGCCTCCAGCTGATGGTTGTGACAACTACAAGACACACTGCAACGAACAACAGGAACAAAAGCACTTGGTTAAATGGGAAGGGACAAAGGGATGTACTTTTGCAATGCAAGTGCGTTTGTGTGTGTCTATTTATGCTGTCTGCGTAGTTCACAGCGTTGCCCTAGTCCATTTCCAATTTCACTGATTGCGCCGCTCCCGAGTTGTGAGCATGCGCACAGCGGAGCTGACATGGTCTCCTTCACGCGCGCATGCGCTAGCCGGCCGGCCCTTCATTTGCATGGGGTCACGGCTCATTTCAATGTAACACGCCCACGTCCTTCCCAATTTGTATTACTCCTCCTTACGCCTCGGAAAAAACTTTACGCTTGCGCAATTTCCTGCGCAAAAGCTACGAGAATAGGGTGATTACGCGGCAAAATTGCGCAAGTCTAACGTAAAGGCGGTGCGCTACGCCGGTCCAATAATGCGCAGATGTACGTGAATCTGGGCCTCAATATACATCTTAAAAATACCTTCAGGTGTCTATTTTCCAAAATGTGGCCATTTTGTGGGTGTTTTTACTATTTTGGTGCTTCAGGGCCTACAAAACATTGATAGGTTGTTAGAAAATGTGTTGCCCTAAGTATTCCCATGCTGCACGTGAGAAATAATCCTATTAGTTGACAGCTATATGTAAAAATATACATTTTCTTTGTTCATTTTCCAATAAATTGTGGAAAAAAAAATTAATTGTCAAAAGACTCACAATGCCTCTAATTTATATGTTGGGGGGTCTACTTTGCAAAATTGGGTCATTTAATGGGTATTTAGGCCTCCTGATAGGTGGTCAAGAAATCAGATACAAAATGTATGCTCCTTGAAAGTCTGAATGTGCTTCTTGGATTTTGGGCCCCTCTATGCAACTCAGCAGCAATTAGATATCGCACAATACTCAGGAGACATAGAAGAATATGTTTCAGGGTGTAATTGTAAGTATGCCCATGCACTGTGTGTAATAATATATTGTTGAAATGGCAACTTTGTGAAATAAATACATTTTAATTTACCTTTTAATTTTCCAATAAATTGTGGCAATTTGAAGTTAAAAAAACTCACCCTACTTCTTAAAAAAAATCCTGCACACCGCAGTAGACATGTGCACAGAAACATTTTTCTTTTCTTTTTTATTCCGTTTCGTATCGTTCCGTAGGTTCGTTTCCGTTGGTTTTTCGTAAGACGCCCGTTTTCCTGTTCGCTCCCGTTTGTTTTTCGTACAACGCAATTTTTTCGTATTCCGATCGTTTTGTATTTTCGTTACCGTTTTATTTTCGTACATGCGGGATGGTTCGTTATTCTGTTTAATTCATGTACTTACTTGTTAGACAATAATTTTCGTGAAATTTCATCAATGATTTGCATTCTGTATTTTGAATTCCTTTTTCTGTTCGTATTTTCAGTCGTATGTTCATATGACATCTATAACAAAAGATTTGCATTCTGTATTTTGAATTCCTTTTTTTCTGTTCGTATTTTGGATTCAAAATACAGAATGCAAATCTTTTGTTATAGATGTCATATGAACATACGACTGAAAATACCAAAAGAAACAGGATTCAAGATACAGAATGCAAATCTTTTGTTATAGATGTCCTTTTTGTTTTTTTGAATGGGCAGTGAGTGAGTGTAGTTAGTGAAGTAGCTTCTCTTTTGTGCTGAGTACACTAGTACAGTGAGTAGTACAGTAAAGCCAAATAAACTTTGCTGTGGATTTTCATCTGAAGGGAGATCAGTTGGCCAGACTTTTGAACCCAAAAATGGTTTTCAGATGGAGTTTAAAAACGAAAACATTTTCTGAGAACGAACGGAAAACGATTGTTTTTATGTTTGTTGTTAAAAAAGTCTGACTAAGTGTATGGGGCTTAACAATAGTTAATACTGATGAGCCGCGTGTTGAAAGTGCTGCGAATCCCACGATATATTTACGAAAGTACAAAATTAATAAAATCCATTTTCATATTTTCAGTCGCATGTTCATATGACAAAGATGGCATATGAACATGCGACTGAAAATACAAACAGAAAAAGGATTTTCATCATTTTGTACTTTCGTAAATATATCGCGGGATTCACAGCACTTTCAACACGCGGCTCATCCATATTCACTTTTGTTAAGCCCCATACACTTGGTTAAACTTTTTTAACAACAAGCATTAAAAACTATTGTTTTCCATTCGTTCTCAGAAAATTTGTTTGTTTTTAAACTCCATTAGAAAAACATTTTTGGGTTCAAAAGCCAACTGATCTCCCTTCAGATGAAAATCCACAGAAAAGTTTATTTGGCTTTACTGTACTACTCACTGTACTAGTGTACTCAGCACAAAAGAGAAGCTGCTTCACTAACTACACTCACTCACTGCCCATTCAAAAAAACGAAAATGACATCTATAACAAAAGATTTGTATTCTGTATCTTGAATCCTGTTTCTTTTGGTATTTTCAGTCGTATGTTCATATGACATCTATAACAAAAGATTTGCATTCTGTATTTTGAATCCAAAATAGGAACAGAAAAAAAGGAATTCAAAATACAGAATGCAAATCTTTTGTTATAGATGTCATATGAACAAAGAACATACGACTGAAAATACGAACAGAAAAAGGATTCAAACAAAATACAGAATGCAAATCTTTTGTTATAGCTGTCATTTTCGTTGTTTTGCCGTTTTTGTTTTGTCGTATTTTCATCGGATCGTTCGTTCGTATTTGCGGTTGTTCGTTATGCGGCTCATTCGTAATCCCATCGTTTTCGTATTTTGGTGCTTTCATTTTTTCGTATGTACACATTATCCCGCGGGTACGAACATGAACATTTTCGTCCGAAAATAACATTCGTACGAACGGGAATGCACATATCTACACCGCAGTACATTTACTGTGGGAGCGGCACGGGCAGACTGGATCCTGTACATGCACATCACCAGATAATTGGTGCACACCATGCCCCCTGGGGTGCACCGATCCCGCAACTGCTGCATACACTGGACACAGCAGATTGTGACTCCTGGCCACTTTGAGTGACTGGGGTGTCATGTGATCGCTATGGGATAACATGATCGCAATGTAAACACAACTGCTGTGCTTAGTATTGTGATGCTGTAAATGGCCCAAAGCTATCACACGATACCTAAGCCAATCACAGCACCCTGTACCATATGATAGCTGTGGGCCAATCCCAGCACACAATAGTAATAACCTTTTAATAAAGATAAAAACATATAGGTAGACACACTCACAATGTAAAGTTCAATTGTACTCCCGCTAACACAGTAACTGCGATGGACAATTTTCTTGTGCTGGTTCACAAGCACAGGAGATGCTTCCCGGAAGCTCCAGCTGCAATGGATATCTCAGTTGACAAGCCGCATGGCGAGACTAGTAATTTCTCCCAGACACCAGGCTGGCTGGCTCCACGTATGGTCCTGCCTGGAGAAGATAGGCAGCTGATTTGAGGATAAATTGGTTGCTATGAAAACACATTTCAGAGGGACGGAGACACCTTTTTTAAGTCAATGGGGCAATACTAACCCCCTCCTTTTATAGCATATAGCTGCTGATCATATTAACTCATTCCGTGCCGACTAACAGGAAAGATTGCTGCCACATGTTACATGGACAAGTTAGATGGACTACTACACAAGATAAGGTAAAAAAACTAACAAATATGTGTTGCTATATTATAATATACTTAGTTAAAAAGGCTAAAAAGAAAAAAAATGTTATGTAAAAATTATTAAAAAAAATAAAATATTATTGGAAGTGACTGTTATCATAATTATTCATAATTCTCAGTCAGTATTGTTGATGGATCAGAACAACAAAAAAAAAGAGAGAGAGAGAGAGAGAGAAAGAAAGGGAAAATTATTTATTTTATAATGAGGAGTGGTTAAATGATGGTGCTTACCTCCAATTCCTCATTTAATCCTCCCGGGGCCATAGAATCAAGCATTAAGACCCACGGTCGTTTTTTGCGAAACTTTTTGTGAAGTAAAAAACCACTCACTTTTCAAAGGCAAAGTTTTTTCACAAAAAGGAAAACCTTTCACCTTCTGGTAGTTGCATTAAAATGGCAAAAAACGACGTTCCAACCTGAATTTTTTTTTGGTCGTTTTTTTTACGAGGATGGTTTTAAAAAAACGAACCCACATAAGACCCAAACTAAAAGTTTGGAAAACCACTTTAGCCCCGGACCATATTGCTGTCCAAAGACCAGAGCACTTTTTGTGATTCGGCACTGCGTCGCTTTAACTGACAATTGCGCGGTCGTGCAACGTGGCTCCCAAACAAAATTGGCGTCCTTTTTTTCCCACAAATAGAGCTTTCTTTTAGTGGTATTTGATCATCTCTGCGGTTTTTATTTTTTGCGCTATAAACAAAAATAGAGCGACTATTTTGAAAAAAATGCAATATTTTTTACATTTTGCTATAATAAATATTACCAAAAAAGATATAAAAAAACATTTTTTTCCTCAGTTTAGGCCGATACGTATTCTTCTACATATTTTTCATAAAAAAAAAATCGCAATTAGCATTTATTGGTTGGTTTGCGCAAAATTGATAGCGTTTACAAAAAAGGGGGTAGTTTTATGGCATTTTTATTAATATTTTTTTTTTACTAGTAATGGCGGCGATCAGCGTTTTTTTTCGGTACTGCGATATTATGGCGGACACATCGGACACTTTTGACACATTTTTGGGACCATTGGCATTTTTATAGCGATCAATGCTATAAAAATGCATTGGATTACTATAAAAATGCCATTGGCAATGAAGGGGTTAACACTAGGGGGCGGGGGAAGGGGTTAAGTGTGTTCCTATTTGTGTTCTAACTGTATGGGGGGGGTGGACTCACTAGGGGGAATCACTGATCTTCCGTTCATACATTGTATGAACGGAAGATCAGCGTTTCCCCCGCTGACAGGAACGAGCGCTGTGTGTTTACACTCACAGCTCTCGTTCCCCGCTCTGTAACGAACGAGCGCGCGTGCCCGGCGGCGATCAGGCCCGCCGGGCACACGCGCGGGACTCGGGGGCGAGCATTGGGCGTGCGCGCGGGCCGCCGGCGGCGCGCACGCGCCCCCTAGCGGCCGCGAAAGTCCCGACGTAGAGCTACGGGCTCTCGCCGAGGAGAGCCGACCTGCCGCCGTAGAACCACAGCGGCTGGTCGGCTAGTGGTTAAGGAGACCACAGGTAATTCCTACTTAAAAATAGTTGTCATCTGGCAAATTGGAAGTGTAATATACCATTTAGTCAATTTTACGGACTTAGGAAAAATTGTACCATAATAAGGGATTATCAAGAACAGGGCCAAACCCTGTTTGTTTCTAGATAAGTGGTATGATAGGGAACGTATACAGGAGGCCTTTGATAAATATGAGCATTTAGATGGAGTCTTGAAGACAACTGTAAAGACCTTTAAAGATTATTCAGTCAAATTTATCACTGGGTACAATGACCATCATTGGGCAATAAAAAGCATTTTGCGAAAGCACTGGCTGATTCTGTTGCAGGATTCAACTCAGGGGAAAAATACTTCCCCAATAGCCAAATACTGTTTTCAGAAAAGCTACTAATAACAAAAATCAAAAATTAGTAGTATTCCTGTCTTTTTTATTATTCAAGGTTCATACAAAATGTAAGAAACCAAAATGTAAAGCATGTGCTTTCGTCGAACATAGGCTTAAAGCGGAGGTTCACCCAAAAATCAACTTTCTCCAGTTAGATCCAGCATACTGCTGACATCTGCAGTATGCTGGTCTTTTTTTTTATTGTTTTAGCAGTGTTTCTTCTATGGCTCTGAGCGGGGAATCCTGTGGGGAATGGGGGTCCCCAAAAGCAAGCAAGTTGATTGACGGCCTTCAATAGCGGGTCACGGCTTCCGTAAATTGCCGAGTGTCACTTCGGCTATTTTCGGAAGCCGTGACGCGCTATCAAGGGCCGTCAATCAACTTGCTTGATTTGGGAACGCCCATTCCCCGCAAGATTCCCCGCTCGGAGCCATAGAAGAAATACTGCTAAAACGATAAGTACCAAAAATAAATAAAAAAAAAGACCAGCATACTGCAAATGTCAGCAGTATGCTGGATCTAACTGCAGAAAGTAGATTTTTGGGTGAACCTTCGCTTTAAAGAGTTTACAGATAAAAAGTGTAAAAAATACCTTATCAAGCAGTTCATAACATGTGGCACCCAATTTTTTGTGTAGTGTTTGAGGTGCCCCTAGGGGTTATATTATGTAGTGCACACAATCTGCACTATGCAGACCAGATTCAATTTGTAGTATTGTTACCACTTTATTAAAAAGTGTAATTTTTTTTTACTGCATTTTCTGTCTCCATCTGTTTCATGGTTCCTGAGACTATGTAATGTGTGGCAGCGACCTCCCCTGTTAGCCCGCAAGGAATGAGTTAATATGGTCGGCAGCTACGGCAGCTATATGCTATAAAACGGGGGGATTTCAAACAGACTTGAAAAAGGAGGCTCCGTCCCTCCAAAAATCTCTTCTTAGAAATCTTTGTAAGAGATATATGTTTCCAGGATACAGTATTGAGTACTGTGATACCAACTCCTTTATGACCCTGAAGATGGGATATACGTCATTTTCCCCTGAAACGCGTCTGGGCTATAGGGGAATTTGTTTTTCCTTTAAAGACTATATAGCTCTTTTTGAGCTTGGTACCTTGGTGCTGTAATCAGATATACTGTTTGGTGTGATGTTACACCACTAAAAAATGTTTAATGTCTAAATATTAATAAAGTACATATTTTTTATAAAACATACTGTGTACAATAGTTTGCCCATAAAGTCCCATAGTACCTGGGGGTACTCAAACCTTTTTTGGTTTTCTACAAATACTGTTCATTCAAATAGTCCTAGCAACACTCTTCTGGTGGTATGGCCCTTTAACCACTTCCCATCTGCCCAAAGTACATAGGACGAGAGCAGCACAAACGGAGGTGGACGTACCCATATGTTTTCTCACATCCCCTGCTCGTGTGCAGGCTCTGGAGTGTACAGCAGTGGGATCTGTGACCCTCTATGTCCACTGGATACAGCCAATCACTGAGATGTGACCAATCACAGTGAGAAAATGAGCGATGTTATCATTGTTTACTACTGTGTGAGTTCTGTGATTGTTCACAGCAATCACATAGTGATAGTATCAGGGCCAATCACAGCAGCCTTGTACTGTATGATAGCTGTTACCAATCACAGAATCAAAGTAGTACAAAAGGTTTCATGAATTAAACTTTTACATAGTCTTTTACCAATTGCTTATAACAGTGATCATCACTGTAAAAAGCAATCAGTGTGAAATCCTAATCGCCCCCAACAGCCACAACAGCAGGAGGAAGCTAAGCAGTACACAGGACTGAGTTTCAGTTCACCTCCGCACACAATGCTTGCCCCAGATTTGTGTACCTGGTTGCAAACCGTGCATTAATGTTTCACTTGCATTGACATTTGTTGTGCAGAGGCATATTAGAATTTTAAACAGTGTCATAAACACTCTTTATGAATACTTTTTTCTCAAATTTGGCTGCAAAAAGTGGAAATACACTTTAAAGTGATTATAATGTGACTTACATGGTCAATATGATTGCATTTACATATTTTTACTATTGTATTAGAGAGCTGTTCAGCCACTTGAGATAATACAATATATTAGTATGAGTCACTTGGTTGAAATATGTACTGATACCAACTGCTTTTTTACAATCTTTTTAAATACAATTTGTTATACCATACTGTAACCATTCAGTTGCCTGACACATTCATTCAGCAGCACAACAAAGCAGGATGCATTGTCTGCATATGGAACAAACAAAAAAAAACAAAAATTGAAAACATTAATATATGTTGAAAATATTTACATTTGGCTAATCTCTTTTGGAACTATATTTAAGAACATATAATTGTCTAAACATAAAGGAAAATCATCCAAATAGAAAACATGCAGTATGTCTGGGATATGTACTGCCAACTATTTTATACAATTCTTTATAGAATTTTCAATGCAATATGTATTCAGATAATGCAAGAAAATACAGATTTAGAACTCTCAACAGATATGAAAATGAAACAACAAATACTGGGTGAAAATCTGATTGTATGCAATAAGTAGATGCTCTATGAAAAAGAATGCAGAGATAAACTGATTGTTGAAAGTGTAAAGGACATTCTAATGTATCATTCTAAAGGTATGTCATTACAATTCAAATTGGATTGCAGGGCTTGAAGACAGGTAGTAGTTGTAATTTTCTCATACATTGCTTTGCTTTTCACTGGGCAAAGCTACACAATACAAAGGGAAATGACAAAAATAAAACAGCTAGTGTATGATGATACAAATAAGAAGCAGGACTTTTAAACAATGAGCAGAAAATGCCTATGTACCGGTATGTGTTTGATGTATATTCTACATTAAGAGTGTATAGCTCATCCCAGGCTCTGAAGAAAGGGGTGCGCCCCAGAAACGTTAGCCGTTCCACCATTGAGGTACCATTGGATCCTCAGCATCATTAGGTCTTGTTGGTAGGAACCAAGAGACCGGTCTGATTGTCTGATAAGCTGTATTCAAGCTCTCTTGGTGAGTCTGACTTTTTGCTTTTATTTATTCAATAATGGTAATACACTAGGTCGTGCTCCCTCCTTTTCTTTTTCTCTCTTAGTAATCTGAATGCCCATGGTTCTTAGGAGGGCTGCAAGAGTTTAGAACTTGCCTTAGGATTGGACTGCATCACCCTATGGTGAAAAAAACAGAGCGCAGGAGATTTTTGTACTGTTTCTTGTTCTATATACCAAACATAATTTGGTTGAATCAGTTTCCAGCTAGTAAATGCATGTCAATGCATGTCATTGGGCTCTTAACCCCTTAAAGCCTGCCACACGTAGGATACAATAGGACACACGTGAACTCCAGTACGTAGGATACAATAGGGGTTCCGTCTGGGCTACTCTCCCCCTCCCAATGCTCTCTAATTAGGTCTAGTGGCCCTCGCACCCTTCTCCCAAACAGTAATTCAAAAGGGGAAAACCCTGTTGACTCTTGGGGTACCTCTCTATAAGCGTAGAGCAGATGGGGTAGAAAGCACTCCCAGTCTTTATGAGCCTCTCCAAATGTACGGAGCATCTGCTTCAGAGTACCATTAAACCTTTCGCATAGACCATTGGACTGGGGGTGGTACACCGAATTTACTATTGGCTTAATGCCACATATCTTCCATAGTTGTTGGGTTACCTCGGCGGTGAACTGGGTGCCTCTATTGGATATGATTTCTTGGGGAAACCCCAGCCTGGAAAATATTTTCATTAAGGCCTCTGTCACAGTTTCGGCATGAATGTTGGTGAGGGCTATAGCCTCGGGGTACTGGGTGGCATAGTCCACTACAGTTCAAATATATCTTTTCCCGGAGGGACTGGGTTTTGGTAAGGGCCCCACTATATCTACGGCCACCCTACTGAAGGGTACTTCAATAATGGGAAGAGGACATAACTTGGCTTTGTGGCGGTCACCTCGCTTGCCTACTCGCTGGCAAATGTCACAGGAGGTGCAGTATTGCCTCACATCCTTGGAGATCCCTGGCCAGAAGAAATCGTGGGTCAACCTGTATCGGGTACGTGTCATCCCCAGATGCCCAGACAGGGGAATGTCGTGGGCAATCCGAAGCAGTTCTTGCCTATACTTCTCGGGAACCACTAACTGTTTAGTCGTTACTGTGGCCAACCCTCCCACTCCTCTTTCAGCAATGCGGTAAAGTAGCCCTTTCTCCCAGGTGTACCGCTCCCCCTCTAGCCCAGCCTGGTCCCTGTATACCTGTAGCGTGGGGTCTGACCTCACCTCGGCCTCAAACTTAGTCGGGGTATCCCAGGACATACGTGTTGTGTGGGGGTCATGGTCTCTTACCGGAGCCTCAGAGTGTGTTGGTGGAACCGTGGTACGAGCCTGTTGCCGTGTGGTCACTGGATGGGCTTCCTGGTTTGGGGCCTGGGGTCATCTCGCCCAAGTCATTTCCCAGCACAACATCTGCTGGTAAATTTTGCATGAGGCCCACTTCTACCGTCCCCCCTCCCACACCCCAATCCAAATGTACTTTGGCAGTAGGTAGTCGGTACACTGCTCCCCCTGCCACTCGTACTGCCACGGATCCGCCAGTGTGTGCCGAGTCAGGGACCAAATGGGGTGCTATCAAGTTTAAAGTAGCTCCTGAATCCAGAAGCCCCTGGACTTCTTTCCCCTCCAAGGTCACTGGCTGTCGATGATGCTGCCGGTTATCCGTGGCTCAGACTGTCATCACTTCATGCAAGATTCCCAAGGGTTCTTCCGCTGGAATGCTCAACATCTCTTGAGTGGCCAGCTCCCGTTGATAATGATGGGCAGCAGGCCTTGGTGCCGGGTTCGTTCGGCCTTGGTTCCAGGCGGGTCTGCCCCGGTTTTGCAGGTGTGGCATTGGATGTTGGCACGTCCGTTATATCTGGAGGGTGGTGGTAAAGTCCCTTGGGATTGACGAAAAGGGGAGGCTGTGAGAGTGGGGGGTGGTAGAGTACTGGGTGGTCCCGCAGGTCGAGGATAACTCTTGGTTAGGGGCCCATAATGTCTCCTCGCATCAAAATGCTGATCCGCTAATTTCCTGTCTCGCACCCATTCTTGTGCCTCTGGGGACAAACCGTTGAAGAATTGCTCCAACAGCATTAACTGTCGCAATTCCTCCATAGTAGTGGCTTGGCTGGCTTATATCCACCCTTGGGAAGCTTGGTCCAGCTTGTGTGCCCATTCAGCATGTGAATCCTTCTCTGGTTTGTGCAGGTTTCTAAACTTGCACCGGTATGCCTCTGGAGTAATGGCGTATCTCTCTAATATCGCTCGCTTCACTTTATCATAATCCTTGCTGTCCTCACTGGGTACAGCGCGATATGCTTCTGCTGCCCCACCTGCCAGCTTGCCTGCTAGCAATGGGACCCATACTGTCCGTTCCAAGTCATGTAAATCACACAGTCTCTCAAAATCCAGTAAATACCCATCAATTTCATCCTTCTCCTCGCAAAACATTTTAAAGGCATGATAGGGAATTTTGGGTTTTACCTGGTTGTAGAGTGACCCAGTAGGGAATTCTGCTCGAGACTGTGTATACTGCAGACTGTGTGCCATCACGTACTCCTGCACATTCGCCATTACCATGTGAAGCATGGCATCTGATATAGGCTGTGGCAAAAAATCCAGCCTGGTCCTCATTTCTCTCTGGTAGAGGGTTTCTTCCATAGCTGCTGGTGGTGTAGCGCTGTGGGCTCTGTCTCCCTCCATCAGCTCGGCAGTTAGTACAGCTTTGGATTTGTTGCTGGCTACCTTACCCCTGGCTTCTAGCAGTTCCTTTAATGTCTGCCGCTTTAGCGTAGAATAATCCGTCTCCATTTACATCGGTAGTTCACATTGCACAAATTGCGCTTATTGGCTGTAAGGTTGGATCCTGTCGCTTGCCACCAATTGTAGCGGAGTACAATATTAAACTCCACAATCTCAGCTGGTAACCAGGGTAAATCCACAGTCAGCGTTGAAAAGTAAGGCAATGTCCCAAATCCCCCCCAGTAACCGGACGAAACACAGCTCTGAGAGTCAACTGACTTTTTATTCACAGGCTTCCATATTTATATAATTCCCCATACAAGGGGTTTCCAAACAGCCAAATAGATTTAGCAGGGGTAATACAGGGAGGACCACATGGAGAACTTAACATTTTGGATAATTCTCCCATCAGGCATTGCTGCACGATGGAAAAGCCGGTTGATAGCTGGGGTCTGGGGTTATGTATTGTGGGAGTTCGGTTTAAAACTGCCGAACACTGATTGGGCAACATAAAACAAAGTACTTGAATGCTAGTGGCTTACGGCCGCCAGCATACGAATTACTATGCCCACATAACTCCCAGCAGAATACATAGTATATAATACAGACAACCTTTTGACATGTAACGTCCAGTGCTCCAGAAGGGGCTAGGTTTGCCACAACCCCCTAATTTCATGCACTTACCCTTCGGACTAAACATGATACTTGGATGCATGCCTTCAATTTTAAATGGGAAATCACTTACAAATGCATGTCCATACATGCATCATTCTTTCCCTATGTTAAATAACATAACCATAAGCCATTTATCTTATTCATCCCAGGGCCGTTTTTTGCCCCTCATCTAATGCCGGGTGCGGCCTTCTACTGCCAATTGACCCCTCGCTTAGCTACCTGTGACCACCTCAATTTCATGGGACTCAGTCTGCTGGAGCTCGCTGACGACAGATATTCCACCTGTGGAGCTCAAGGGACCCTCCTTATTTCCACATAGGATTCTGGCTTGGAACTTTCCATACGCACTAACTTGGTAAATTAACTGATTTCTATTCAATTAATCTCATTGACCCTCTCTTCCTCCTTCTCTTTTTTCCCCCCTCAGTCTGGGACTTTCCATGCCCTTGGACGGGGGTGGACTTATAGGAGGTTTATTATCATTATTATCACTTTTTGATTACTATAAAGAATGATTATGGCAAAAACCCTCTGAAGACCTTTTCTGGTCGAAACGCGTTAGAATATTTTGTACGAATGTGCTGTTCAATAGGCCGTGTATCAAAATTGTCATGCCTTGTTTAAATGTATGGTTATTTTAATGAATGTATTCCAATGCCGCAACTCATCCTTTTACTACCTCACTACTTTTTTAAATTTTTGCACTATCCATCAATAAAAATCCCTTTTTACAAACTCCTTGCATTCTATATATTTTTCACCTAAGCTGCTTAAAAACCCCACTGGGGAAACTTTCTCTGCCATACCAAGGGGTGTGCATCAATATCTCTCTACCCACAGGTTTATTCTCTTTTTTAATGATATATCCCTTACCCAGACAACTGAGATTCTGTGAAGTTAGTGCTTGGTGAACATTAATAGTTTTCCCCCAACTCTTTTGGAGAGAGCTCAGGAAAGAGCTATATGATGATATAGTTTCAGTATGGAGAAATTCCCCACAGTGTTTTTTTTTTTTACGCAGCAAAAGTATTAGTAGTTAGAAACATAAATGATTAAAAGGAATTAATACTGTAATTAATTTGGGGCGGCAGCACCAGGGGTCAAGTCCTGGGGAAAAAAGTGTTGGGAACTCCCACCCAAGATCCACTCCACCGCCAAAAAAAATAAAATAATACGCTCATATGCATAATAACTAAAGCACATGTTTTTGTTTTTTTAACAAGTTCTTTCTAAATCCCGCGATAACTCGCATCAGACCTCCACAATGTCTCCTGGGAACAATGACAAAAGCTCCCAGGAGACATTGCGACATCGAGGAAGTGACGGAATACCTGTACACTACCCGATGAATCCATATACAGGAAGCGGCTAGTAATATAAAAGATTTCTAAGGTTCGCCTGCCCCTGACAGTGAGACAAGCTGGGCATCGCCGCTCAGTGAAGGATTGGCTCAGATGGCTCAGCTGCTCTCGGCTGCTCTAGTCCTGCAAAGGGAACTGCGTTCCTGCTGTGAAAAAAGTGCAGGGACTCCGTTCCCACAGGACTTGAGCCCTGGACAGCACCAATATCACTTGTGCCATGTGTCTCTCCCATGCTATATGATGATATTGTTTTGTCAAATGCCTTGTTGGCTCTAATTTTGCAGAAGAGTTAAATATTTAGCTCTCTCTTTCTGTAAGCAAAATTACTTGTAAATGGAAGGAAGAATACCCCTTTTATCTTGAGGGTTTTGGCTCTCTGGTCTGGGAAAGATGAGTACCCTTGCCTGTGGCTTCTTGTAAAATCAAGTAAATAAAGACATCAAAACAAGCAGAGGCACAAAGGACTTCTTTGAGGTTTGGTCTTCAAACCATCAATTTAACAGTGTTCTCATTAAATGTATGTTATGTTTTTTGATATTTGTTTGATAATTGCAAATGCATGTTGATCCTGACAGAAATCCAGTGCAGTCAGATTTTACACTGAGCTATAGGATTCTTCTTTCTCAGATAACAGTAGAAGATCTCACAGATGAACCTCAGGGCCTGGAAATCCTGACTATTAAGCTCGCTGAGGGTCTTTTGTCAATACTGACAATGTAGCAAAGACTGCAAAGATTGGCCAAGGTTTGGTGACTAAGGCAGGCCATAGACGGTATGAATTTCTTTCCTGCAACCACGGGTAACCTGCAGTATATTCCTGTTTTTGTATTGAACAGTATCAGGTTACTATTATTCTGTTGTATGATGACATCTATTGTTGGTTTAGAACAACTTCAACTTGTGATTTGGTACATCTCTCTGTTTCTTCCTGTTTAGGGCTAGTTTGCACATTCCTAACTAGACCTATCCTATTTCATCCATGCCCTCTCATCTTTTGGCATGTCAAAGGGACTGTAAATACATCCTCCGTACTGTACTTATCTGAAGTAAAATTGGGTCGATTTCAACTTCTGTGTTTTTCTAAAGAGTGAGGCTGCCTATGGATGGTCCCAAGTCAGACTGAACCTATGAAGGTATATCAACACAGCTGATGTTCCACTTTTTAGGCTTTTTTGTTTTTCTAAAGATTATATAGGGATGTATGTACCCTAACATAAGAGACGATGACTATAGCTTTAAAGGGGTTGTAAAGGTTTTTTTTTATTTTTTAAATAGGTTCCTTAAGCTAGTGCATTGTTGGTTCACTAACCTCTTCCTTTGATTTCCCTTTTGATTGTTTTTTTTTCTTTGTTTTCTTTGTCTGAATTTCTCACTTCCTGTCCCTCCTCAGTAACCTGTACCGGCTGACTAACCCCCAGTCAGAACGGCTCGGATGATGGGAGCAAGCTTACTGAGAAGAAACACGAAGTGAGAAATTCAGACATAAGGAAAAAAAAAAACATTTAGAAGGGAAATCTAAGGAAAAGGTAAGTGAACCAACAATGCACTGCCTTAAAAGGAACCAATTTAGAAAATAAAAAACACACCTTTACAACCCCTTTAAATACTTACATTATTGCCACATCTGAACCCTTCGGATCCCATACAGCTCTGCAATTTTTGTAAACAAAACCACTGTTACCAACTGTCTTGAGACAAAGTTACCACCATCTTACCACTTACATGAAACAGAGCTTGCTTGTCAAAGACAACTCTGGTATTTCATGAAGAAATGCAAGAAATGCTGATCAGTAACAGAGAGAGAAGTTAAGAAACAGACTTACTTTTTTTAATGCACATTTTGGGGAAATAAAAGAGTGTGTGAAAAGGCTAGGGAAGCAGTTTATAAAAGTATCTATGTTTACATACCTTAGCAAAGGAAATGTTTACAATCATGAAACACTATATCAAGTGCTACTCAAATGTAACAGTGTCTACTACCACCTCTCTTTCTCTCTTTTCAGTCTGTCCTCCCAACAACATAATTTAGTTATCTCAGTTCCCTTCCCTACTTTACCCCAACCACAGAGTTTGTAGGTGAAATTCATGTTTTGCAATATAAATATTATGATATGGTGTCTCTTTTTTATGTATTTGAAATATAAAATGATAAACAGTATTAAAACATGTAATAATGTCTAGCTCATTTTCCCGTTGGGTTTAAACCTCAATAGGCCTGCAGTCAGCACACTATTAAGTCGGGAATATACTTTTGCATTAAATTCTACATTTTGAGTTTAAATCCAAAGCTCCTCTGGGGTTCTTAGTACCACTGAATTTCTAAAACGATATGAATCTCTATATACTGTATATATCCCAAATTTATAGTTTGAACATTTTGAATTACAGTATCTCATAAAAGTGAGTATGCCCCTCACATTTTTGTAAATATTTTATTATATCTTTTCATGAAGAAATTACACTTTTCTACAATGTAAAGTAGTGAGTGTACAGCTTGTATAACAGTGTACATTTTCTGTCCCCTTAAAAAAACTGCCATTAATGTGTAAACCACTGGTATCAAAAGTGAATACACCCTGAAGTGAAAATGTCCAAATTGGTCCCAATTAGCCATTTTCCCTCTCCAGTGTCATGTGACTCGTTAGTGTTACAGGCGTGGGTGGGGAAAATGAAATTTGGTGTTATTGCTCTCACTTTCTCATACTGATCACTGAAAGTTCAACATGGCACCTCATGGCAAAGAACTCTCTGAGGATCTGAAAAAAAGAATTGTTGCTCTACATAAAGATGGCATAGGCTATAAGAAGATTGCCAAGACCCTGAAACTGAGCTGCAGCACATTGGCGAAGACCATACAGCGGTTCAACAAGACAGGTTCCACTCAGAACAGGCCAGCATCATATCCAGATGTTGTCTTTGGGAAATAGACATATGAGTGCTGCCAGCATTGTTGCAGATGTTGAAGGGGTGGGGGGTCAGTCTGTGAGTGCTCAAACCAAACGCCGCACACTGCATTAAATTGGTCTTCATGGCTGTCATCCCAGAAGGAAGCCTCTTCTAAAGATGATGCACAAGAAAGCCTGCAAACAGTTTGCTGAAGACAAGCAGACTAAGGACATGGATTACTGGAATCATGTCCTGTGGTCTAACAAGACCAAGATAAACTTTTTTGGTTCAGATGGTGTGTGATGGCAAACCAAGCTAGTAGTACAAAGACAAGTGTGTCTGGCCTACAGTCAGGCATGGTTGTGGGAGTGTCATGGTCTGGGGCTGCATGAGTGCTGTTGGCACTGGGGAGCTAAAGTTCATTGAGGAAACCATGAATGCCAACATGTACTGTGACATACTGAAGCAGCGCATGATCCTCTCCCTTCGGAGACTGGTCCACAGAGCAATATTCCAACATGATAATAACCACATACACACACTGCCTTTCTAAAGAAGCTGAGGGTAAAGGTGATGGACTGGCCAAGCATGTCTCCAGACCTAAACCCTATTGAACATCTGTAAGGCATCCTCAAATGGAAGGTGGAGGAGCGCAAGGTCTCCAACATCCACCAGCTCTGTGATGTCGTCATGGAGGAGAGAAAGAGGTCTCCAGTGGCAACCTGTGAAGCTCTGGTGAACTCCATGCCCAAGAGGGTTAAGGCAGTGGTGGAAAATAATGGTGTCCACACAAAATATTGACACTTTGAGCCCAATTTGGACATTTTCACTTAGGGATGTACTCACTTTTGTTGCCAGCGGTTTAGACATTAATGGCTGTGTGTTGAGTTATTTTTAGGGGACATCAAATGTACACTGTTATACAAGCTGTACAATCACTACTTTACATTGTAGCTAAGTGTCATTTATTCAGTGTTATCACATGAAAAGGGATGATAAAACATTTACAAAAATGTGAGGGATAGCACTCACTTTTGTGAGATACTGTATATATATATATATATATATATATATATATATATATATATATATATATATATATATATATTGTAGAAAGGTAGTTGGTGCTCAATATTTTGGGGGGGACAAACCAGCACCAAGGCAGTGATCCCCCAGTCCTAAGACTCCCTGACCAATGGGATCTCAGGACCTGCTTCATGATTGGCCGGGAGGACAATAGTGAATATTCATTTGCTATTGTCACACAACTGGGTGGGCTCAGGACACAGTGCTTAGTGCCCACCATTTTTTTAAGCCAATAAGAGCCTCAGGCCCTGCATGGATGGGCCACCACTGCCTTCAGACCTAGTTATTAGTCAGCTGGTCTAAGAGTCTGTGTGGAGCTGTTTTGCTAGCAGTGAGGATGTGACCTGCATGCTGTCTGAAAGGCTCCAATAGGGGACTGTAACCTGTTGGGTGAGCTGGCCTGTAACTGGGACTTTTCAATGTTTTTTTGGCTGGGATGCTAACATGATTTAAAAGACTGTTTTATACTGATGAGCAGAGCACCTTGTGTTGTTTTGGACTGCCCATTAAGACAAAGGCTGTAATTTTTTTGTTGCTTTTGCTGAATAAAACCTGTTTAAGTTGACTGAACTGTCTCGCACCTGCCTGCTAAAGCCTTGGTTCCCAACTATAGATTATATATATATATATATATATATATATATATATATATATACACACACACTCTACACCTCTCCTGTGTTCAAATAAACACACAAAAAAACACTGAATACATTTTATGTCTATCTATAAATTAAAATAAAACAAGTTTTAAAATTCACCTTAAAACTTAGCATAGAAAGGATGGCGAAAATATTATCAGGGGAGTGACACACCTCTTAGATTCCTATGTGCATGTTAGCACTATCCTATAGCTATGCTCAACACATTTCATCATTAATGGCTGACATCCTCAGGAGAAGTGTGTTGGATAAAAATAGCAACATTAGTCCTACCCATGCCAGATATTAGTTAACATAACCCATAGAATGCTAAAAATAAAGAGCTAGTTCTTTTCACATAATGTTTTTTTATTTTAAAGTAATAGATTACAACAGTTACAGTATGTCAGATGACAACAACTAAGAATGAGATACAGCATTGAAATACAGATTAATGCAATAATAATTGAACTGTTGTAGGAGTTGTAGTATTATACAGATATAACTAAACATAAATAAAAACAATTACTAATAAATGGAAATGAGAACTAATGGAGGGAAGGGAAAAGGTAGTAGTGTTCCGAAGGTGGATTTCACTTATTTTATTTTGCTATTATCCATGAAAGGGTATCAATACCATGACATTAGAACTCTTGAGTCAAAAGTGTCTGACGTATAGTATATGACCCAGGGCTTCCATATGCTATCAAATTTTTCCAACGCATTTTTGTCTAGCGCTTCCAGTTTTGCATGTACGAATGAAAGATTCATTCTCTTTTCAGCTTCCGACAATAGTAATGCAGGTGATTTCCATGCACTGGCTATTACCTGTTTTGCGGCTATCATAAATAAAATAAATAACTTATGTTGATTCCGAGAAAGGGTTTCTGGTTTAATGTTAAGTAAGGCCGCCATTGGATCCAGTAGTATAATACGGTCAAATATTTTAGAAGCAATCCTGAAAATCCCTTCCCAGAATTTCCTTGCAAGTGGACACTGCCACCAGATGTGGATATATGTTCCTTTGTCTGGGCAACTGCGGAAACAGATATCTGAGCAGTTTGCAGAAAATTTGGCTAATCTATTGGGAACCAGGTTCCAACGGGAAAGCACTTTATATGATGTTTCCATTGCCGATACATTTATAGATGCAGAGCTAGTATTAGGCCAAATGCTTGCCCAGGTTTTGTTATTAATTTTACATTCTAAGTCTAATTCCCATTTAGCAGTATAGGAGCGTAATATAGTATTTGATTTAGTGATCAGTTGGGAATAAATTATTGAAATACGACCTTTGGCATGTGGATCTTTGAGACATATCCTTTCAAATTGGGTGATATTATTTAGATTATCACTGAGGTTAAGGGAATGTCCATAGAAGTTCTTGATTTGAAGGTATCTGAAAATTTCTGTAGTGGGGAGGCCGGATATCTCACATAGGTCTGGGAAAGGTCGAATTGTAGTTGTTGATGCTATGTGATATAGACACGTAATTCCAGCCCTGATCTAAGCCTTAAAAGTTCTTGGAAATACCCATGCTGGATAAAAGGTCGGATTTTTATAAAAGGAAAGAAGTGGAATGTGTGGGGATTGCAATCCATGAAAGGTTTTGTACCTATCCCATAATGACAATGAGTGTTTAGAGATTGGATTTTTCAATTTTCTACGGTCTTAAGGGCTCAGCCAAAGGATATTGTTAGTAGGGAGAGGGTCAAAGTCTATTGCTTCAATAAGTACCCACAATGGGATTTCTGTGGTTGAGTGATACTTTGATAGTTGCGCCAATTTTGCTGCTCTGTAGTATATTGCAAAATCTGGAAATCCCAGCCCACCCATTTATTTGGGTAGAATTAATGTTTTTTTTTAGGCAATCTGGGTTTTTTCTTCCCCCACGTGAACTGTGTTACTCTATGCTAAATCAATCTCAGAAAATAAGCTGGAATGTGAATTGGAAGGGTTCAAAATAGATATAAAAACTTGGGGAGTATAGCCATTTTTATTATGTTGATTTTCCCAAACCAGGAAATCGGTAAAGAAGACCAGTCGGATAACAATCTAGTGGCACTTTTCAGTAAGGGAGGGTAGTTGGCAGCAAATAATTTGGCGGCATTAGCCGTAAGGTGTATACCCAGATGTGGTATACTACGGTCTGCCCATTTAAAGGGTAGAGAGGACTGTAAATTTTGTTTCACTGTGTCACTGAGTGAAATATTAAGTGCCAAGGATTTTTGACCATGAGGCCGGAAATGTGGGAGAATTTGTGAAGTACCCGTATTAGATTGGGGGCCTATACCAGTGGTGAGGATGAAATAAGGAGTATATCATCCGCAAATAAACTTATTTTGTGATGACATCCGCCTAACTCTATACATGTGATCGTTGGTTCCATCCTTATCCTTTGTGCTAGAGGTTCGATAATTAAAGCGAATAATAGCGGCGATAGAGGACACCATTGGCGAGTCCCTCTCTGTATATCAAACTCTTCCGATTTGTAACCGGCATATTTGATATAGGCCTTGGGATTGTGGTACAGCGCTGCAATCCAACTCATAAAATGTAAGTCAAAGCCCCACTTCTCAAGAGTGAACTGCATATACGACCATGAAACTGTATCGAATGCTTTTTTTATGTCGAGAGAAAGAAAACACGAGGATATTCGATGCGTTTTAGCTGCATGGGATAGAAGAGCAGCACGTCTGATATTATCGCCAGCTCATCGAATAGGAATGAGAAAGAAAGTTTACCGCTCAGAGGTCCCAGGAAACTGCAAAATGAAAAAATGTGTAGAGAAAAACCGGGACGGCCGCACTCCAAAAAAATGGTTCCTTTTAATAAAACTGGTCACAACATGAACATATCACAGCAAAAAATCTGAAGAAAATCTGACACGTTTCACACTACTGATAAGAATAAGCACTGTATGATAGTTTGAAACATGTCAGCTTTTTTTCTCTACACATTGTCGAATAGGGATGAAACCAGTTTGATCACGGTGTATTAGTTTGCCAATTATTATATTTATTCTGGTTGCTAATACTTCGGCTAAAATTTTCACATCGATATTCAGCAGAGAGATGGGGCAATAGTTTGACCAAACTGAATCGTCCGCATGTGGTTTAGGCAGCATGCAGATAATTGCAGTCAAGGTTTCTTTCCTGAAAGAATGGTTATCTAAGAGAGAATTACAGGTATTCATTAAAATTGGTGACAGGATATCTGTAAAGGTTTTATAATAGAGAGCCGAAAACCCATCAGGCCCTGGTCGTTTATTGACTTTCAAAGTTTTGATAGCCTGGGATACTACTTCACTAGGTACCGGTTCCTCCATCATTTCCATTTGCGCCATGGATAATGCAGGAAGGAAGAACTGAGAGAAAAAAATGCTTGCTTTAGATTGATCCAACTCATTATTAGATGAGTATAGACTTTCTAACTGTGTTCTAAATTTGTGTAGGATTTTCACAGGGTTAGTGGAGTATACTCTTGAAAGCTTAAGGGAGCTAGTTCTTTTCATGCCACTTCAATCCTGCTTCTTTACCTGGCCAAAATAAGTACATCAACTATTCTCTACCAAAACTCAATTAACCGCATATGAGTATAAAAGTTGGTAACCATAGCAACAAAGGAAACAAAATCATTATTAATCTTTTTCCCATAACTATGTTGTATAATAATAATAATCCACTTTAGAAAAATATACTGTATATATGTATTTAGTTATGGTGAGCAATAAAGGAAATCTCTAACCAAATAAATGATTACTAATGTAATACTTCATGTTCTCCATAGCAACAATAAACAATAGTGGGCTTTGAATGGAATCTAAAGGTCTATAGAAATAAGTAATAATATCACATATTATATCACATATTATATACATAAAAATATTACAAAACAATAATACAAATGTAACACAGTGCCACATGCAATTAACAAAAAATACACGAAATATAATGATCCTCAAATAGCAGAAAAAATATCCATGCCAATAATAATTCAGAGTGAAGAAAATCCAGAAGAGAAAAGTCCAAGATAGGGTGAAAAGTTGAAAATCTTCTATTCAACAATTCCCATTGCACATTAAAAAACTCACTTCCCCCAGTGACAAATAAAACCTCTCAAGTCCAGGTTTTGAACATCATAATAAAAGGAGGTTAAAACAGCGTGTTCCCTCAACAGGGATCTCAATACTGGTAAAGATGGTGTCTCTCACTCTATCTATATTGCTCTCCAACACATGCCCAATGGTTAAAGTGGAACTTCTGCTCATCGCAACCTTGCCCCTCCAGTGTCACTTTTGGCACCTTTCAGGGGGAGGGGGTGCAGACAGGTATTTGCACCCACTTCCGGGAACACACTGCGGGGACCTGCGGGTAGTGCATCACTTCCTGTCCCACGTTGTGTTCTGGGAAACACACAGCTCCATTAACATAGCAGGGGCCCAGAGAGGACAGCGTAGTGCATCCCGTGCATGCACAGTAGGGAATTGGGCAGTGAAGCCGAAACACTTCACTTCCTGATTCCCTCATTAAGGATGGCGGTGGGGGCAGCAGAGAGAGAGTGTACATTTATTAAAAGTCAGCAGCTGCAGTATTTGTAGCTGCTGGGTTTTAATTTTTATTTTTTTACAGCGGAGCTCTGCTTTAAGAACATGTATGAGAGGATGAAAATTGATAGAGCTCACTCCTGTTTTTTTTTTTAATAAGTAAAGGAATAAAAAACACTCACAAAAGATAAATACAATTATTACTTTTTACATGGCATAATCCGCTAAAAACTGTCAGTTCCCATAGATTGATTGTAAACTACTCAGTATATTAGATCTGACAACCAAAGCGTGATTATGTCATGGGCATGTAACTCCATCCCCTATATGTGTTACATTCAGCCAATTGTCACTTTTTCAGTAGATAAGGGCCAGATGCAATCACTACACTTAGGCCTCGTACACACGATCGGACATATCCGATGAAAACGGTCCGCGGACCATTTCCATCAGATATGTTCGATCGGGAGTTTGATCCGATGGCGTGTACACACCATCGGATCAAATTCCCCACCGCCGGACGGCGCGGTGACGCGGCGGTGACGTTGACGCCGCCACGTCACCGCCACGTCACCGCCACGTCACCGCACCAGGAAGTTAAACACTTCCGCGCATGCGCCAAATCCATTCGGCGGCGGCGGTGGGGGACGACATGTCTGCTGGTAAGTGTACTAACCAGCAGACATGTCGGGCGGACAGATTCCACCGGATGGATTTCAAAGCATGCTTTGAAATCTGTCGGGTGGAGAAATCTGTCCGCTAGCCCATACACACGAGCGGAGATGTCTGCTGAAACGGTCCATCGGACCGTTTTCAGCGGACATATCCTCTCGTGTGTACAAGGCCTTATATAAACGACTTCACTGTTGCCATTAGAGCAATATAAACAAATCTATGAGAATGTCAGGAATTGCGTGAATGGGAGGATCTGCCAATGTTAACAACCTAAAGAAACTGAAAAAGACAGGAGCGGGGAAAAATTCACAACAAAAATATTTTAAGTATTTTCCCTTTTCCCCTTGTAGAGATGAAGAACTATTACTGACTAACTAGCCTAAAATAGCATGTTTTCTTATAGCAACAATATACAATAATGAGTTGTAAATAAAATATAGAGGTCTGCATGAATACGTAAAACCAGGGCTTTTTTTCTGGGGGAACTTGGGGGAACTCAGTTCCACCACCTTTGGCTCAGACCCTTTGGTGCCTGCTCACCACAATCACTTGTAAACACAGAAGTCTGGTTTCTGTGTTTACAAGTGACAGCTTTGTAACCCCCTGAACTCTGCACTCTGTATGTAATGCAATTCTGGTATTTAATGCCCCTTTAAGACCCTTCTACTGTTTGTGAAATCTGAACGGGTCGTGGTTGAGTTCCTGTACCTATTTTCTGAGAAAAAAAGCTCTGCGTAAAACCCAATACCTTATTTAATACAGCATGCTTCTAATAATAATAATAATAATAATCATAATGAACAGCTGTTGGCTATAAATGGAATATTTTCATTCCAATACAGTCAACCATTAAATAAGGTGCCATTAGGCAATCATTATACCAAAAACACCCTCATTATATGATAATGACAATATTAATATTATTAATATTAATATAATGAATCAATCAACATTAGCAATAATACAGTTACGACCCAGGTTCATATTTAAACTGTTTGAGTACAGTGGTCAAACATATTAATCTGTTTTGTCTCTTTTACTGTACACATAATTTTTCATGTTTGACCCTGAACCCACTAGGATCATTATTATTAAATAGCTTAAAATCGGGAAACACAATGGCCCAGATTCAGATAGAATTAGATTATCGTAGAGTATCAGAAATACACTACGCCGCCGTTTTTTACCTGGCTCTACGTGGAATCCAGGTAGATTTTGTCCAGTAAACGACGGCGGCGTAGTGTATTTCTCCCGTCGCAATCCATCTACGCGAGTAGGGTGCGTGAAGCATTTAAAATAGGCGCGTTCCCGCGGCGATCGAACTGCGCATGCTCCGTTCGCAAATTTCCCGGCGTGCATTGCGCGAAATCACGTCGTTACGTCATAGTAGCGTCGTTTACGTACATTCCTATTCCCGAACGAGTTACGTTAAAAAAAAAATAATAATTTCAAATCGACGCGGGAACGACGGCCATATTTTACATGGGTTACGCACTGTTAGACCAGCAAAAAGCTGCTCTAACATTACGTAGCCAAAAAATGACGTAGGCGATTGCGAGGGACACTCGTACCTTCGTGGATCGCCGTAAAAACTAATTTGCATACCCCGACGGTGAAAATGACGCGGACTCCACCCAGCGGCCGCAAAAATATCGCAACGTAGATCCGAAGGCTTACGAGGACGTAAGCCTCTCGGATCGAAGCCCGAAGCCGCCGTATCATGGTTTGAGGATTCAAACTAGTGATACAGCGCGCGAAATGTGAAATTACTCCTGTCTAACACCAGTTAGACAGTCGTAATCGCTCTATGAATCTGGGCCAATGTTTTTTACATCCCCTCAACTATTATTAATGTGTTAATCCTCATAGAAGGTATCTAAGTTGTACAACCAAAAAAAACAGGAGGCCACACAGGCACTCTGGTACATAAACAGCACGAGTAGTGTCACAAGAGTAATACAGAATTTGTTATTTTGTAATCAAAAACAGTGTTCTTAGTCTTAGCTAACACCCCCGATTTGGTTCCCACCACAACATGCAAACAAGCAATACGTTTGAGCGAACATGGGAACCTATTAAAGTCTATGGGACACGGACATGAAAAATCGAAATTGCTCATTTTAAAGGCTTATATGTAAGCTATTGCCATAAAAATTGTATGGGGACCCGGGTACTCCCCCAGGAAACATGTATCAATGCAACAAAAAAAGTTGTAAAACCTTTTGTGTCTGGTGTAGGTCATAAAGCAATAATTAGCAGAGGAATGTTTTGGTATATCTTGTATACCAGGGGGGCTACTGTCTGCTCGTCTCCTGCACTACCACACATTCATATTGCTCTCCACCACCCGCCCCACCTCCTCCAATGCTCCCTCACACTGTGCTGGGTACTAGGGATTTTAGCACAGGGAAGCTGCATGGGCCCCTGGAGCATGGGGCAAAGTCACAATTGGGGCCCCTGAGACCCCTATAGCTACGCCCCTGCTTCTTTTGATTCAGGGCTGTGCCCGTCTGCAATCCTATGTCCTCTCTTTCTGTTCTCACAGGGGACTCAGGCAGCAGTAGGAGCCATTGGCTTAGTTAAAAATGAAGCTTTCAGAATAGGTTCATTTGATACAGTTTGTTTTTTGCAGGTAGTTAATAACATGTGCTGTCTTTTAAATACAGAAATTGGATGGCTTCACAAACGGACATTTGAGATAACTTATAAAGTTGGTATTAAAGCTTATGCTAAAAAGGCAGGACTTGATTATGCCTTATCTATTCTCTTTTTATAAGAAATGGCATTGTAGCGATCAACTACCTCTGAAAATCACAGTTGTAAATATGATGCATATACAGTGAACATTTTCCAGGATTTGACAGTTGTAAGGATTTTTATCACATTTTTTTTTATTCACTGTAGAAATAAACAGAATATTATGAAATTCCTGGTACCATTCCAACTCTCCCTAAATCTCATTTTGGTACAGCTGGGAAACGCTACAAAGTCACTAAAATAATAGGATATTGCTATTAAATTCAAAATTGCTACATATTTTAAGCTGACTGCTGTTTTGGGAAATGCATTCTTATTTCTTTCAATAGGAATTGTACAATAGGTCCTTTTGCTGCCAAAAGCATAAATGGATTTAAAGTTATTTAAGCTAGCCTTGTCAATCCATTGCTTTGAATATTTAATGATGACAGCTAAATAATAAAAAATCCCTAAAGGTAACAAATTCATATAACCATTACTAAATAATCTCTCTTGTGTTTCGTAAAAAAAAAAACATTTCCCATTATTGTGCCGGCTAAATATTGAGACCTATAAATAACGTGTAAATTAAGAAAGGTATTCAATCATACTGTAACAAAAAAAATATTGTTTTTAGCTATAATTGTAACTGTTAATAACCATGGGGAATTATGGGGAAAAGGGAGGGAAAGTGGGAGGAGAGACAAAAGCAAAATAAAAAAAGAATTTATAATTTTAAACAGTAACAATTTTTTTGTTTTTTTTATATTAACCGTGTTTCATAAAGTGCTTTAAATCCATTGGGAGAATTATTGTTATTAATAATATCAAGATGTCCTCTTTCTAGCAAATCATAGGCACTTAGGGAATATTATGTAACATTACATTCATTTCAAAGTGGAATGAAAAGTCTCATAACCCTTCCTGTGTTGTTGTTTTTGTTTTGTTTTTATATTGCAGAATTTATTGTACAATAAAAGGAGTGTTACAAAGAAACATAAAATGAAAGGGAAGCAATCTTAAGCATAAGGTCCATGATACAGGAAAAATGAGATAACAGCAAGCTTTCAATAAACATCTTTCAGAGTATGAACGGATAATCTATTGTACATGAATAGTAATAAAATCCCTTTGTCCGATAAATCTCTGTCAAGAATAACTAGTTAAACTGTATAGAAACCCAAAGTCTATTTTTCAGTATGTTTTACATCACGTTTCACTGTACAACATTTCTGTACAGTAAAAAAAACTTTTAGGGGAAAAAAAATTAGTACATATACTCGCCCTTTTCCTGGCCTTTCTGAGGAGTGATATCATACGCTTTTTGTTGAGATCCTGAGTACCACAAGAAGATACCTCAGAAAAGTGCAGCATTGCATTCTTGTAAGATTTAGATGATAGCATTTCCGTAAAGAAGGATTGAGCTCACCCTCACTTAACAAACAGTGTTGTGAGCTGGCTGCATTGTTGACCTTTTTGCTGCCTAATTAGGTCTTTCACATAGCCAACTCAATGATCAAATAAAGCAGCTCATATAACAGGCTGACAACACTATTGATATTTGCAAGTTAGAGGCTTATCAGTCTACAACAGGAAGTGCTGTTATTAACAGGATCTCCATGCATGTAACTGCAACAGCTTCACAAAAACAATGGGCTTAAAAGAAAATGGTCTCCAGTGAAACATAATACCAAACTTATTGAGGTGTACATTCACTTTGTGTAGAATACAGTACATGAAACACAAAATTAGAAGTATCAGCTATTTGCTTATTTTAGTGTCTAAATGGGTGTTTTCTGGGGTAGAAATGCTGTTTGGATCATTACAAATAACAGCAGATTCCAGGCATATTTGTCAACGTGGAGATATTTGGTATTGGTGGTGGCATTACAACCATTGTAGGGAAGTTTTTGTAGTTACATATAATCAGAACAGATTCATCCCATCTCACTGGAACATCATTTGAATGTCAGTACTTTGCTATTTTATTTCAAGCAGAACACAATACTTTGCCTAACAAATTTACAAAACAGTAGAGAGATAAGAAAAAAAATTAATAACCAAAGTAACATACGGTCTGTGTTCATCCGATCCCCCCAGAGGGGAGAGCGGAGAAAATACAGGGCGGTCCCTGCACAGTGTGCGGGGACCGCCCTGTCATCCGCCGGCTTAGCGGGGATCCATGCAGCAACGGAGCATTACTGATCCGCCCCGTGTGAAAGGGGCCTTAGAATGTAACAATTTGCCCTAAAGCACTTGGGTCTTTTCTACAACCTTTATATATATATATATTTTTAATCCAAACTTTTTTTATTGACAAGGAAATATAGAATAAAGTGACCATACATTTTAGGAGTAAAGGATATACATGACAACCAATATCATAAGATTGTAAATAAGGTAGATAATGAGATACAGACTGTCACATTATATATGTAGCAAATACAAAACATGTATTTATTTTTTTGTAAAGAAAAAAAAACATTAAAAAGGTAGAAGAAAACAAAACAAAAAACAAAAGCCAAGTTTATTGAGGGACAATTGCTCAAGACCGCCTATTTTGTCTATTCTTAGATATAAAACATAAAAATTCCCAAACTGGGCGATCAGCTTTCTAGCCAGGGACAATAACCTAGTCACTATAGTATAAATGCCTTTTGGATACATTTCAGCATCAATTGCCCCTAACAAACACACCAAAGGATCAAGAGGTATAGGTGTTTTCGCTAGGTCAGAGATAACCTGCACAACCTCCACCCAATAGCAGGTAAGCTTCAGGCAGCGTTATATTAATTGTATGAAGCCTCCTCTGACCACTGAGTATTTTGGACATAAAGGAGAGTCTCGACCGCCCCAATTGAATATTTTATCAGGCGTACAATAAGCTCTGTGTAAGATGAATAATTGTGAGAGTTTATGTGCAGCTGACACAGACACAGCAAGGAGCACCTCTAGGGCCATGTCCCATTGATCAACATCTATGGCATCGATATCAGTGACCCAGCGAACTCTACTTTTTAATAATGTATGATCTTGAATAGAGGACAACAATACAGAGTTGACCCGTGAAATCAGACCCCTGTGAGCAGTAGCCTGCAGGATCCCCCGCAGTAGTGGGGAACTAGATATAGCTAGGGGGAGAGTTTGTGAGTGCGTTTGTATTGCATGTCAAAGTTGGTACTGATGGGGGGCGTGGCCAGGCAGCGAATGTAGCCGGACGTGTCTGAGGTGAGCTCCGCCGAGAATCTGTCCTGTTATCCTGAGGATTAATACTCTGCAGCTTCTACCTGACCTTGCTGGGTGTCGGAAGGAACCGGGACGACCTACATATAACACCGAGCTCGATTGCCACGCGATGCCATCAGCAAAACGCCAATTAGTGAACAAGCCGGTGGACCTCATGTCCCAAAATGGCGCCTACGTAGGCCGCACAGCCGGGGAGATCCACAAAGAAGCAGCAGAAAAGCTGTTCTCCATGCCTCTCGTGAAGGAGGATTCGTCCGGGGGTGGATCGGAAGCGGACGATACGGTGCCTCTGGAGGACACAGCAAATGCAAGTATTGCTTGGGACGCAGTGAGTACTCCTACCCCGGGACCCCAAGCGCCAGTGAGTCCAAGTTCGGAGGGGGAACCCACATTACGAGACATATTTGCAGCGGTGACATCCTGCAATATGTCTATTACAGTTTTTCACCACGGAGATAAAGGGAGTGAAAGCTGAGATTTCATTCTTAAGGCATGATGCTCAGAAACTAAGGGAAAGAACTTCCGCGCTGGAAGAAAGGGTGAGCAACGTGGAGGATGATCTGGGACCCATGCAGCGGGATCTCACATATAACAACCACCTTATTGACCAACATTCTTCCCGCTTGGATGATTTAGAAAATTGAATGAGAAGAAATAATGTGAGAGTGATCGGTTTACCGGAAAGGATGGAGGGGAAGAACCCTGTGGAATTTATTGAAAAATGGCTGATCACCGCGTTTGGGAGGGAGGTGTTCTCCCCCATGTTTTCAGTGGAGCGCGCACATAGAGTCCCAGTCAGACCCCCACCTCCGGGAACACCTCCGCGCCCATTCCTGTTCAAACTCCTTCATTATAAGGACAGGGATGCTGCTCTACACAATGCTAGGATTAATCCTGCAGCCTTGAAGATGGATAATGCTAAAGTATCGCTGTTCCCAGATTTCTCAGCGGAACTGCAGAAAAGGAGAGGCAAGTTCATGGAAGTTAAACGTCGGTTGCGGGACCTTGATCTGAAATATGCTATGCTGTATCCTGCCTGCCTTCGGGTGAAGGTATTTGGCTCGGTGCAGTTTTTTGACTCCCCAGCTTCTACTATGCAATGGTTGGATCGTGAAGAGAGATCGATTCGTGATGCCCGGAACCGGCGCCCAGCCGACGCGTGAGCTACCTTGAAGTTCTAGTAATTGATGTCATGTTTTGTCCACGCTAGCTGTGGGAAGGCGGCCTGTTTTTGTTGTTGAGAAGTTTTTAAGACACTGTTGTGCGCTTCCACTGTTGCCCCCAGAGGGACCACTTGGAACAGTTCCTTGGCCATGTTGGCCAATTTAAGTGTGCTTTTGTTAATTAAGAACGCCACCATGATCGCGAACTTCACATTTGTTTTTATCCATATCCACATTTTGCTAACCCTTTTTTTTTTCGTGTTTGTTTTCTTTGGCTCGCACCTCATGCAACTGCATTTCAATGACTTTGCCACAGTGGATCTCACCCAGATATTTTGAGATTCTTGTGCTTCTCTTTGCCCTGGCTATGCCTTATCTCACTGCATATTATTATGCCTACCCTGCCTTTCAGTTAACCTTGCATAATTACCTAGATCCTTCTACTATGTCATTTACTATGCAATGTCTAAGCTAACTAGATGTCTTTCTTGGAATGTTAGGGGTCTCAATAATCCTGTTAAACGTCTAGCTGTGCTACGCACGGTAAAGAGATTGGGCGCTGATGTGCTTTGCTTACAGGAGACTCACCTCCCCCCAGGGTCGACCCCGAAATTTGCTGCCAGGCAATATGGTCACCAGTTTCATGCCACACATTCGGTGTACTCGAGGGGGGTGAGTGTCCTGATTCGTCAGGGTATTCAATTCTCCTCTATTGATGTTAAGATTGACCCGGAGAGCAGATATGTGTTTCTCTTCTGCTCCCTTTCAGGGCTAAAGTGTGTTATAGCAGGAATATATATCCCCCCTCCGTTCTCAGCCAGTGTGCTCACGAAGTTGGCTGACTTTATGTTGAGGCTTCCGGGTATCCCAGTCATAGTTCTAGGGGATTTTAATAACTTTATTGACCATGAGAAGGACAAGTTTAAACCTAGGGGGGTTGGAACCGCAATAGTGGGCCGGGGTCCCACACCTTTTGCTCGCCAGGAGAGCTGGATCTCACTGATGTTTGAAGGATGCATAATCCAGATGCCTGTGTTTTTTCATGTCATTCGGCATCGGTGGGCGGCTTGTCCAGGATTGATCTGGGTCTGGGAAATGCCCTCATGTTGCCCTTGGTGAAGACGTCCCAATATCACCCAAGGCATATGTCGGATCATTCCCCATTAACGGTAGACTTGGGGCTGGGGGGAATGGTGGGCAATAGGCTATGGAAACTTAACCCATTTTGGTTGTCTCTCATACCGGACCCTGACCCGATCCCTCTACTTCTTACTGATTTCTTTCACGATAATGTGGAATTGGCCGGTCTCAGGACAGTGTGGGATGCAGCTAAGGCCTATTTGCGGGGTCAATTCATTAGAGTCATATCCCGTGTCAAATCTAATACTAAGGAATGGGAGATGCAGGTATTAGAGGAAGCTCGTAGCTCAGAAGTGGATTATGTGGCGGACCCTTCCGATTGTAATAAACGGCGGTGGACGGCCTCTCAGTCTATGCTTAAAGACCTGTCCATTCAACTAGCAGAAAACAAACGTTTCTTCTTGCAGCAGAAACACTTTGAGGAGGGGGAGACTACAGGGCACATGCTCGCACTTTTAGCTAGATCTCAGCAGCCCTCTGCCCACATAGTAGCCATGACTAATGATAGGGGAGAGATGTGTTACTCTACACAGTCCATTATGGCATGCTTTACAAATTTTTTCCAGGATGTGTACACATCCAAGGTTTAACCCTCGTCAGATGAGCTTTACTCCTTCCTAGATAGATACCCCATTCCTAGTCTACCTGCTTCAGATGTAACACTGCTATAAGCCCCTTTGACAGAGGAGGAGCTCCTGGAGGCACTGGTGCAGGCTTAGAATGGGCGTGCGCCGGAAACTGATGGTCTTCCCTCGGAGGTATACAGTCGCTACTCCGATCAATTGATTCCTATTCTATTGAAGGTCTATAACACATCTTTCAAAACTGGCTCACTCCCCCATCTATGAATGAGGCGCTGATAGTGTTTCTGTTGAAGCCGGGGAAGGATCCTCTTTCTCCGGACTCGTACAGACCCATTTCCCTTCTGACATTTGACATCAAACTATTGGCTAGGGTGTTGGCCACGAGGTTGTCTAAGTGTATTCACCACGTAGTGCATAGAGATCAATCGGGCTTTATACCGACTAGATCCACGTCCCAGAACTTGCGCAGATTATTTCTTAACATGCAGGTCCCCGTCGATAACCCAGAAAATAGGGCCATCTTCTCCTTGGATGCGGCCAAAGCGTTCGATAGCGTTGAATGGCCCTACTTATGGGAGGCTTTGCGTAGGTTTGGAGTGGGTCCCCCTTTTCTGAAAATGGGTTCAATTGCTCTATAGCTCACCGATGGCAAGGATGAGGGTCAATGGGGAGGTCTCGGACTCTTTTCGGCTTTTCAGGGGCACGCGGCAGGGGTGCCCACTCTCGCCCCTGCTGTTTGCCCTAGCCCTGGAGCCTCTGGCGATCCACATTAGAGCCTCGCCCGATATAACTGGGTTTCTCAGGGGAGACAGACAAGATGTTGTGTCCCTGTTCGCAGACGACACTTTAATATACCTGGAGGACACGGGTGACTCTTTGAGGAATGTGATGTCCTTGATCGCAGACTTCGGAGGATTGTCGGGTTTCAGCATTAATTGGAACAAGTCAGTAATTATGCCCCTGGACCCTATAGTAGCTCCCTTGCCTGACTGCGCCTCTGACATACAGGTAGTGACCCAATTTTGTTATTTAGGAATCCAGGTGACCTCTGACCCGACCCAATACCTCTCTCTGAATTTGAAGCCATTGCTCACCAAGTTCAGAGCAAAGTGCTCATCGTGGACGAAGCTCCCTCTATCGGTAACGGGCAGGGCTAATCTTATTAAGATGGTTTGGGCCCCACAACTATTGTACATATTTCATAATACTCCAATCTGGATACCACACAAGTGGTTTGCACAGTTCAGGGATCTGATATGGAAATATAAGGTGGCTCGGATAAGTTTATCCACGCTGCACCTAGCCAAAGACCAAGGGGGCATGGCAGTCCCACACGCCCGGTACTACTTTATTGCCTCTCAGATTCAACATATTGGTAACTGGGGGACTGTGGATGACGGGGATCAAATTAGGGCTTTGCTGGTCCCCTCTGGGTCAGAGCTCCCAGCCATATCCCATTTGGAGGCAGGATTTACACATATTTCACAGGCTCTTCCTACAATAATTCTGTTAAATACACTGTGGAAATACGTCCGGTCTATCTTCAAAGTAAAAGGAGTGTGTTCCTTTACCCCCATTTGGAGGAATTCTTACTATAAAGAGCTCTCCAAGCTACGGGACTTCAGACCATGGGAGGAAGCAGGGATTCACTATATACCCCAATTACTTATAGGACAGGTCCTTAAGTCGTTTACAGACCTACGGGATGAGTTCTCTCTGGATAGGACACAATTCTACAGGTACTTACAGATGAGACATGCTCTTCAGTCTGAGGGGAGACTGTCCCCGGCTTCGGTGATAGTGCATCCCTTGCATACTGATGTCTTGGTGGTAGAGGAAAAGAAGGGCATGATTTCGAAGGTTTATGCTAGACTGCTTAATTCCACTCATGATGCGTCCACTGGGGAAACATGGGAGTTATGCTTATCTTCCGCCCATCTGGTATCGGTCTCTGTAGCACACAGGCTCTCACATTTATTCCTCCTACATAGGGTTTACAGGACACCGCTCAAACTTCATAAATGGGGCATCAGGGATTCTCCGCTGTGCCCAAAATGCTGTGCACATGACGGTGATTTGCTCCATATGATGTGGAAGTGCCCAAAGTTATTTCGGTATTGGCAGTATGTTATTTCCACTATATCCCAAGCCTATGCCTTCCCGGTACCATGTAACCCCCTGGTGTGCCTACTGGGTGCATTAGAGATACCTTCGCTCTCACCCAGTGGCCATACTGCTGTGATACGCCTGCTGTATGTTGCCAGGAAGGCTATAGCGAGATTGTGGATCACTCCTAGAGTGCCGAAAGAGACACAATGGGTAGAGATGGTTAACAGTCTACTGATACGTGAAAAAATCACGTATCAACATCGTAATGCCCTCAGGAAATTTTATTTTATGTGGCAACCCTGGCTGGATACGCCAGGGCTGGGCCCTCCTCAATTGGTAATGGATAGGCTATTGCAAATGTGATATACTAGGATGTGGGAAGTTAATGTGGTTTACTATGCATACTACTCGGGTTTGTTATTGTGTATCATGGTGGAACAGGTAAAACACGCTTAGCACATCACACACGGTCCTATGCTATATATTTACATTTTGACCATGTCACCTGGTTATGCTGGGTTCTCTATGATGTATAGCTAAAACTGGCTTCCTTCTCTGGTAATGACCCAGGGCTAGTGGTCCTGGTTACGGTGCTAGACCAGCTTTAAACTGTTCATGTTTTATAACAATAAGGTTTATGTATTTATATGTGTAGCTAAACATCAGCACTTTGTTAGGTATAACCCTTACTGTATGTACACTTTGCTTGATAATGTGCCTGTTATATATATTTTTTGTCTTTTTCAATAAAACCTTTGTTTCTGATTGTAAAAAAAAAAAAGTTGGTACTGATAAAAATGTTGAGGTCCTAATTAGAACTCTGCACAAAGCCGATCATACACCTTTAGGGTACTACCAGTATACAGTTGGTGAAAGTACCAGACCCCTTGCTGCCTCTATGAGGAAAATCCCTGTAGTTTACATAGTTCATTATAATTAGGGTTGTTCCACAGGGGAGTAAACTCCATGGGGCTATAAATACATAATGCCTCCCTAGTTCCGCCAGAATCTCCTAAGCAGATCTGCTGTTAGGGAAATACTCGGGAGGTCCATCTACAAATGATAATCAGCTGTCAATTTAGAGTTGGACAGGGAGACTAGTCGAACTATAGGATCTGAATTTTCTCCAAGTCCCCATCCAGCAATCTGTTGCAATTGAGATGCCAAGAAATACGTTTTGCAATTGTGGAACCTGGTACTCAAGCTAATACAGGCCTGTTTCCTTCTCCAGATAACATAACAAAATTGTGAGTCAATACATTTAAACAATTGATTAAATATCCACATAGGGGAGTTATGAAAAATATATAAGAGCTGTGGGGCCCAGATCATCTTTATTAAATTTACTTGTCCCGCGAATCATAATGCCAGTTTACACCAACTTTGACACTTAATCCTTTGTTTATCCAATAGGGGAGGTTAAGTTAGGTTTAAAATATTCAGACGGGTGACACCACAACTCCCAGATACCTGAATGAAGAAGCCACCACAATCTGGGAGGCAATGGCGGTAAGGGGTGGAACCAGTGGGTCGAGAGGCATGAGAATAGATTTTTACCAGTTTATTGTAAATCTAGAGAATTCACCAAATCTAGTAATAGTTTCCATTAATTTTTCTAGAGAACCGCCAGTGTCTCTCAGGTACAACAGCGCATCATCCGCATAAAGGGGCACTTTGTCCTCCAACTAACCCCTGCGAATGCCTACAATATCAGGGTTCTCACGAATCAGTATGGCCAAGGGTTCCACCGCTAAGGTGAATAAAAGAGGGATAATGGACACCCTTGTCGAGTGCCCCTATGTAACGGGAATGGGGAGGAGAGAGAGCCATTAATACAAAGCCAAGCTTGAGGCATGGAAAAGAGAACCTGCACCCAGTTTATAAAGTTGTCCCCCAGTCTAAATGGGGAAAAGATTTCCCAGCGATAGGGCCATTCAACGCTGTCAAGGGCCGTGGCAGGGTCTAAAGAAAGAATGGCCCTACCTCCAAGGTTATCAGCTGGTACCTGCTGGTTAAGGAACAAATGTCTTATGTTATCCGAAGTCGATTGTGTAGGGATAAACCCGAACTGGTCACGATGAACCAGTTGACCAATTACCTTTGAAAGCCTATTAGCTGGATCTCGAGCAAAGAGTTTTATGTCCATATTCAGTAATAGAATGGGATGGGATGATTCCAGTAAGAGTCTGTATTTGCCCAGCTTAGGGAGCGCCACAAAAATGGCCTCCTTCATAGAATCAGGCAAGTGGCCTGTTTTAGCCGCGTAGAGCCTGCAAAAGCAGTGGGAGAAGAACAGACCATACCTATTCCCATACCCATACACTTCTGCTGGGAGACCATCTGAGCCTGGAGACTTGTGAGCAGGTGCACTCACCAAGGCCCCCACTCAGCTCCTAAATAGTAATCAGGGAATTCAAATATTCCCTATCCTCAGAAGATACCAGAGGAAAGAGGCAAGGCTGCAAGAAGAGACCTAGATCAAGAGGTGTAGCATGGGTTTTAGTGGCAAACAAATCAGTATAAATGTTAACTGTGCATGTGTCTCCGGTCAAAGATTGAATCGCAGTTATAGACGAATCCTCCCGCTGTGCTCTAGCCACCAGGGCCAGTAGGTGTCCTGTATTCTCTCCCTCCTCAAAGTAACTTTGCTGTAGAAAATATTGTTTTTACTTTGCTGCTGATAAAACCACATTATTATACATGGACTGTGCTTCAGCCCAGCTGTTGTGAGCAGTTTGTTTTGGGTTAGCCACCAATGCCATCTCCCTCAGCTGCAACTCAGTACATACAGTATCTTTAAACTCTCTAGATTTCCTTTCAATACTAGTAATTTCCCAGATACCGAGTCTCCTCAAAAATGCCTTGAGAGAATCCCAGACAGTATCTGGAGGAATTCTGACAATGCTTTGGAGATGGTATCAGGGTCTGGATATAGTGTCAACCAGAACAGATTAACTCCGACACAAAGGATGTACAGGGAAATCCATAATAGCAAGATGCACCCAGAAGAGAGAGTGATCCGAGAGGAGACAGGGCTCATACACAGAATCAACCACATGGGGGAGCAAGGTAGCATTTCCAAACCCCAGGTCTATTCTAGATAATCCATCATGTGAGGCAGAATGACAAGAGTAGCACCTATCATCACCATGTCTTTCCTGTCAAACATCCTTCAAACCCAGCTCAGAAAGCAAGGAGGCAAAGGTAGTCCTGCTATTAGCGGTGCGCGTGATTCGTGGAACAGCAGAGAATCTATCCAACTGAGGGTTAAGGACATTATTAGAATTGCTCATGAACAAAACAGGAGCATTAGGGTATAATGCCATGATTTGAGTCAATTTCTTAAGAGGGTCCGAGGTCCAACGGCATGATCATCAGGATGAAGAAGCTATGCCTGTTGTTTCCTGGGTACAGAAAATTAACAGCAGTGGTCGTAGACTGGCTGAAGTGCGGGTACTGTAAATAGTCTTTAACCATGTTGATGCCTAGCAACCTGCCACCAGTAACCTCTGCTGTGAACCTGTCAGCAGAACTATATGTCGAGTGGAGAGAGGAATCCTGGCCGGAGGGAGTCCAGGGGTGAATAGCATGCAGGCCCATAGTCTGTTGGCATTCCGCCACTTACAGGTATCCTGTGGGAGAGGCTAGAAAATTGCAGCAGAGGTGAGAGATTTAAGCCCAGATCAGGATGTCTCAGCAGAGAAGCCGACTGCTGAGGTCCAACCTTCTAGCCCCACCTGGAAGGAGCCAGCTGTTGAAGACCGCAAGACTTCAGGTGAGCTAGAGGGGAGTGGCAGTGGTGGTGAAATAGATTGGGGGTTTTCCAGACTGGAGGGTGAGTTTGGGCCCCTAGAAGTGGAGGCCAAGTGGTCCCCAGAGTGTGAGTCGGAAGAGTGGACTTGGGAGGGATGCTCAGGAAGCTGAGAGTCTGCCAGCAGGAATGCCCAGGGGAGGGAGGGGTGAGAGTTCTGTTACCCCTGAAAAGGCAGAGTGGGCGGCAGAGGAGCAGCAGCAGCCCACATAAGTCTGTACAGACAGACAGATAACAACTCCCCACCCTGTTGTGCCCCTGCCCCATCCCCAGTCCAGACAGAGCCAGCTGTCACCAGGGGCAGCTTACAGGCACGAGACATGGACTACAAACTGTGGATTGCCGAATTTACACAGGCCTGGGTCTTGATGGAGGCTGTTAGATGCTCTTGAGGGGCCCCTTCCCGGGTGCTCTATTGAAGATAGCAGTGTGTCAAGTCTTCATCCAACCTTGCCCTGGGGAGTATCAGGAGAGTCAGGAAGACTGGGAAGAGCAACGGTGGGTAGTTTACCTCAGACTGGAGCTCTGGAGGCTGGCCTGGAAGGATCCCAACACAGGAGAAAGTAGGATGGATTCAAGCTGGAGAGGCAGTGGAGAGAGCAGGGAGAAACAGTGAGTAGATCAGCACAGTGCAAGGACAGACAAGGGGAGAGACTGCCACTGCCAGCTAAAGCAGTGCTCTCTTGAAGATAGCAGTGTGTCAAGTCTTCATCCAACCTTGCCCTGAAGAGTATCCATGTGCGTGTGTCAGTCGAGCAGGACTGGTGCAGAGAGTCAGGAGGACTGGAAAGAGAAACTGTTGATTTCACAATGTGCTAAATTATCCACAAAGGGATAGGAAGTTTCTACCCTGTAATGGGCTGTTGATGAATTAACAAAGTGACTGTTAGTTCTACCATACGTGATCAGCAATTGCTGCACATAGTGATACCACGTTTGTGCAGAATGAAGGAAAAAGAGGATCTTTGTAAATAGGGAGGAAGTTGTCCCTTGGTCTGTGTTTTGGATCTATTTCAAGTTGGGCATCCCATAATTCCCCACCCCATCCAAGTTATCATCCCCTAATAAAGCAACAAAATCAAGCCAAGGGCTGTTTTTTGCGTTGTGTGAATGAAAGAAATGTTGTGTGACTGACTGTGCAGCAGTGGGGAACAAATAACTTCAGCAACTGCGTGGGTAATGCTACATTCTATTACAGTGCCTGGGATCCCAGCCCGCTCAAGGAGGCAGCCTTGTTTAGTTAGCTGAGCCAGCAGACTCATGATTAGTTGTACAGTCCATACCTCCAGGATTGTTGTTTTTCTTTTCCAACATTGTATCATTCAGTGTTTAGTTTGATAACTTCTAAAAGAGTTAATCAATTTTCCTCTTTACTTTATGGCAGTTCTCTGTTTTATTTAAACTAATGCTAGCCATACACTATACGAAAAATCGGCCGATTGCGCTGTCGAAAAACGAACATACGATCGCGAGTGCAAACGATCATGCCATCATGAAATTCCGATATTCGAACGATAAATCGTCCGGAGCACATTAATCCACCGATTTTTCGTCCGGTTTTTGCATCGAAAAAGGAAGTGACAAAACATCCTTGACCTCTGCTCCCTGACTTCCTGTGCTCACGTATACGCCCAGAGAAGCAACATACTTTCGTCAGAACGATCCTTGAGCCTAGCATCTCTACTACATCACCTGCATCTCTACTGCATCACCATCAGCACCACCTTCACCATGGATGTTGATGAGAGGACCATTGCCATAGTTATGCTCGGAGTGATGGCTATAGAGCAAGATGAGCAGCCCCCTAAAAAAAGGCGAAGGTTATGGAGTAAAGAGTGGCTGAAGAATCGTGACAACTTCTCACATATGAGATTGGTGAGAGAATTAAAGGAAAACAATCCTGAAGATTATCGCAAATACCTGAGGATGCCTGATGAGTCCTTTCAGCTGCTACTCAGTCTAGTTTCCCCTATAATAAGCAAACAAGACACCGTTTTAAGAGCCAGCATCACAGCGGAGCAGAGACTGGTAGCAACATTGCGTTTTCTGGCAACCAAACAAAAATTGTATGTAAAAACATAGTAAAAGACAATTGTATTCAACATGTGTGGAATACTAATAAAGTCCATACATATGTTAACAAACTGATGAGTGAAGAAACCAACCAAACAAAATAAACAAAAATGAACAGTTCATAGGTGTGTCCCAAATGGATGAATGAAATCTTCACATATGATGCCAGTTCAAGGAAATTAAGACAACAATGATGGCTTGTCTGTAGTAACCTTCAGACTATCAAAATCAATGGAAATGGATACTCTTACCAGCTGTGGTGGACTCACATGTTAGTACTAACAGCAAGTCGGATCAGGCATGGTGGTCACAACGGACCCTGGGCTCTGTGCGTGAAAGGTTTTGCAGCGATGGTCACTCCGGCTGAGATGATGGATTCAATCTTGGTCGGATACCTCACTTCAGGGACAGAAACCCGGATAGCAAAGGGCCAAAAATGGAGGAATGGCCAGGCTCATGTATCAACACAACATGTGTGGCATGGGAAAAAGAAAAAAGAAATGCTCCCAATGGTGCAGATCAAAAAACCAATGAAGGCTTTATTTAAAATAAATGAATAAAATCACGTGAAAAATGTATCTAAAAGCAGTATGGGGTACTATGGATGTTATCCGACGCGTTTCGGCTCAAAGCCATCAACAGGGGCATCTGTCTGTACCCCCACACTGCTGAGTTTAAATAAGACAAGTAGTCCAGAACTCCACCCCTGAAAGGGAGGAGACAGGAAGTGGACAATCTTGACAGGATATAGTACATCAAAACAAATGCTCTAATATACAAATATAAAGCAGGATCTGTCATACCAATATTTGACATGATTGAACAATCAAAAAGGTAAACGTATGGGGGCGCATGCGCGGTGCTGGACGTGATGGACGCGTGATTGCTTAGCTCCGTGCACAGCGGGACTATTCTGCATATTCAGGGGCTATTTTCTGCCAGATTGGTTGTCTGCCTATCACCCCCTGACTCAGGAGAACACGGTGCATGACTTCTAAAAAGAAAAAATCGAAGGGGACCTCCCAAACCTCGCTAACCCACTATCTCCTTCGCACGAGGGAAAGGTACAGCATGGCTCAACATGGCACCTCGGTCTCTCTGCCTCCTGATCCCGGCTCCTCTGCACAACCTCCAGACAGTGAGTACCCTGGGGCTCTCTCCAAGGCTGACCTGGACTCTAGCCTGGAATCGATGTATAACCGTTTAGCCTCTAAGTTTCAGGCTGAGCTAAATAAGACTGCCCATACATTGTTCCAGGAGATTGCCTCCCTCGGCTCCCGTACTGATCTGCTGGAGACGAAGCACGATGAACTCGCGCTAGCATACAACGATCTCAGCAGGGAGCATGAGAATATGTCAGTAGCCTTACGTCTGCGGGGGTTTCCTGAAACGGTGGTGGACCTCATCCCGGTGGTCATCCGTCTGTTTAAATCCCTGTTGCCTGACCGGGATGCCGCAGCCTTTACATGTGACAGGATCCATAGAGCCCTCAGACCTAAGCCCCCTGCAGATAAGCCTCCTAGGGACATTGTGCTGTGTCTTAAAGACTTCCTAATCAAGGAGGAGATCCTGAGAGCTGCTCGTAATACCCCGAGAATCACCGTGGATGAGTTCACTGTTCAGATCTATCCGGATATTTCCCCAGCCACTCTGGATCGCCGTAGAGGTATGAAGGAAGTTACCACTGTTTTGCAAGATGCCCGTATTCGTTACAAATGGGGATTTCCATTTAAACTAATGATCCCTCATAACGGTACTACATATACCGCGATGAATGTCACAGAAGGTAAGGAGATCCAAGTCAAATTGGGTCTGCTTGAGGCGGAAGCAATCCGTCGCCCTCCTTCTACACCCAGACCGTCTCAGATTTGGCAAACCCCTCCAGCTAGACGTGACCGACGGAGGATCAGATATGAAGAGGCTTCCCCCAGGATCTGATGTACAGTCCTTTTTCCTATGATGCTGAAGTCCGGAATTTTTATTTTTTTTCCCCTTCTCTTATCCGTTGCATTTGCACCCCAGTTTTGGTTCCTTAATCAAACTATTGTCTGTCCTGAAGTGCCACTGCTTGTTTCTCCCCCCCAGCGATTTCACTGACTTTCACCCATAAGGTGATCTGAATCTGATATTCTTCTTTGTCTTACATTTGCTACCACAGTCATTTAATTGCTGGTTTGTGAGACTTATTAGTCTTTGTTCTTTTTGACTCGTTTGTCAGGACATATACTGTTCCTGATCCATCCTGATGTTTTTTCGTTTTTTTCAATTTTTCTTTTTTTTGCTCGTTTTGTTTTATCTTTTTACTGTCTCATTATCGCAGAACTTACTAGAGATTTATTTTGTTGCTCCACCACGTATTGTTCTCACTTACATGTTCCTTACTGAAAAAGCTGATATATGTGTCATGATTCCATGTTCTGTTGTAATGCCTCTGATTTTGAACTGGGACATATGTTTATTCATGTGTGTGCTGTTTTCGGAGGGGACGCCTGTGGGAGTATTGGTTTTTCCTCAATCGATAGTGATGGCTCTGTTTGCAGTACATGTGAACTTCTTCTTATAAACGGGTATGGCTATTAATTGTTTATCTCACAATGTGAAGGGATTTAATTCCCCAGCCAAACGCAAAAAGCCTTTACCCAGTATAAACAACTAGGAGCGAAAATTTTGCTCCTCCAAGAGACCCATTTCTCGCGGGCGTCCCACCCGAAGTACTTTCATAGAAATTTCCCTCAGGCTTTTTATACGCTTCATTCCTCGAAGAGTAGGGGAGCGGCTATTTTTCTGCACTCCTCTCTTCCTATGGAGATCCAACATGTCCACAGAGACAAGGAAAGCAGATATGTGATCATAAAAGGTGTCCTTCATAATAGAGAGTGCACTATAGCGAGTGTCTACGCCCCTAATGATGCTACTGCGTCATTTTTTATTTCTTTCCTTGAGATCCTAGAGAAGTTTCGGTCTCCTCATATGATAATTGGAGGAGACTTTAACATGGTTGCTAACCCTTCCCTTGATAGGAGCCAGGTCTCCCCTTTTTCAAAAGCTTTCCCCAAATCCCTTTCCCGTAGGCTAATAGACCTACAGCTGATGGATACCTGGCGTGCACACAATGTAGGTGCCAAGGAGTATACCTTTTTTTCGCACCCCCATCGCAGTTATGCCAGATTGGATTACATTCTCTCTACCCCGGTGATCTTGGCTAATTCGGGTTCGGCAGATATTCATAATTGTGTATGGTCGGACCACCACATTACGGCTTTTTCTACAGAATTTATTAAACTGACCCCCTACCCCTATACCTGGCGTCTGAATGAGGCACTCCTCTCGGACCCTTTGGTTGAATCTGATGTCGCCAAATCCATAGAATCTTATTTTGCAGTAAATGACCTTCCTGAGACCCTGATCCCCTCCCTCTGGGTGGCCCATAAGGCTGTACTGAGGGGGGTGCTAATTAAGCTAGCTTCAGCCCGTAATACCTCTGCTAAAATTAGGATGGTTCGGCTCTCTGACGAACTGGACAGCCTTTACAAAGACCCTGTGAAATTGGTTTTAGAATCCACTCGGCGGCTTATTGACCAAAAGAGATTAGAACTTGACTCCCTTCTCTCTGCAAAAACAGAGAAATCCCTACGCTGGGCCAAAGCCAAGTTCTTACTTCAAAGTAATGCTGCTTCCACTATGTTCGCGAGGAAGCTTAATCAATCTTTTCATCCTCCTCACATTTATAAGCTCTCCTCTCCCAATGCGAGGCTCTGTCTCACACCCTAAAGAGGTTCTCGGGATCTTTCAGGATTATTACTCTAAGCTACTAGAACGACAAAGTTCAGCTCCTTCTGAGGAAGCTGAGTCTTGGTTAGATGAATTGCCCCTTCCCTCCCTTTCCTCTTCTCAAATTGATTCACTGAACCGCCCTATATCCTCAGCAGAGGTTTTGAATGTGATAAAGTCCCTAAGGAATACTTCTTCCCCTGGGCCCGACGGTTTCTCGGCGGTTTACTATAAAAAGTTCTCCTCCCAACTTATCCCTACATTAACTAGACTTTTTAACTCAGTCCTAAAGGGGGGTGTTTTCCCCGAAGAAATGCTCTTGGCAAACATGTCCTTGATCCCCAAGCCCAATAGGGATCATGCCTTACCTCAAAATTACAGGCCCATCTCTGTCATCAATAATGATTTGAAAATATTTAGTAGAATCTTGGCAGACAGATTGGGGAGTGTGATTTCATCCTTAATTTCTCCGTATCAATCAGGTTTCATTCCACACCGCCTGATTACGGACAATATTCGTTTGGTTTCAAACGTTATTCAGGATGCTAATCTCTTTTCTAAGAAATTGTTTTTACTAAGTTTAGATATAAACAAAGCATTTGATACTGTTTCCTGGCAATATATATCTCTTATTTTGAATCGATTTGGCTTCAGGGGGGGAATTTCTGCGAGCATTTCAAGCCCTTTATTTAAACCCTTGCGCGTTGTTTACTAGGGCTGTAAAGCTTCCTGGCTGCTGTTCTGACTTTTTTTTCAAACTTGGTAGAGGCACCAGACAGGGTTGCCCCCTTTCTGGCCCTTTAGTCTTTGCCCTTGCGCTGGAACCCCTGGCCATCGCCATCCTATAGACACCCAGACATTTCAGGGTACGTGAAAGTTGATTCGGAATATAAACTATGCATGTGTGACGCTGATGATGTACTGCTGTTTTTGACCAATCCTATAATCTCTCTGCCGCTAAACCTCTGTATTTAACCCTCTTCCATTTAACCCTTTCCATTTTTGCTGAGATCTCTGGTTTGTCGGTGAATGTTTCCAAATCAATGGCCCTCCCGATTGGCTTTCCCCCGGCTGAGCTTGCGAACTTGAGGAGCACATTTTCTTTTACCTGGGCCCGCTCTTCTCTTCCCTATCTCGGTGTGCAGATCCCTGGAGTTTTTCGGGACATGTTTGACTTAAATTTTCCCCCATTAGTGGCTAATCTGAAAAAGCTTCTTAAAACCTGGTCCACTTTTTTGGGTAAAATAACTGCAATAAAAATGTCAATCTTGCCTAAGATTTTATATCTGTTTCGCTCCCTCCCCCTCCTGATCCCTAAAGCATATATTTTAAAACTCCAATCCTTCATTAACCATTTTATTTGGGGAAACAAGCCAGCTAGGTTTGCTAGGAAGGTTCTATATGGGTCCTACAGATCCGGGGGTTTGGGTGTCCCGCAAGTTTGGCTCTATTACTTAGCCAGTAGATTTTCACAACAAGCTCAATGGTTCATCAGGAAGCCTAAAGTACCTTGGGTTAGATTTGAACGGGACTCCATTCTGCCCTTTCACCTACCTGGCCTGTTGTGGTTCTCCTGCCCCCGTCCCCCTGAGCTAGCGAGTAGGAATCTTATAGTTGCCCAAGGTTTTCGTTTGTGGAGATGTTACGGCTCTTCACTGGGTTTGGTATCTGGTGCCCCCCCTGGTGCCTCCTTCTTGGGGGACCTCAGATTTCCATCAGCTTTCACCGATCCTATCTCATTCAGTTGGTGGTCTGGGCTAGGTTTGACTACTCTGGAGGATCTACAACAGGAGGGTAAATTTATATCTTTCTCCCTACTTCAATCCCATAAAGACGCTCCTCTGGGTGAATTTTATAGATATATGCAGATACGACATTTCTTTTTGACCCACTACGCTTTAACTCCTTCTACCCCACCCTCACCCTTTGAATCCCTTTGTAAGTCTGGTCCCAGACAGAAGGGTCTAATTTCTATTTTATACAATGCAATGATACTTAATGGACCTAGTAGTAAGCTGAAACATATGATACATTGGGAGTCTGAGTTGTCCCTGGACTACAGCCTGGGGGACTGGGAGGCGAATTGGCAGAAGCTTCGGAAGTGTACAGTTTCTCTTTCTTTCAGGGAAACGGCGATTAAACTTTTTACCCGCTGGTATTACACTCCGCAATGTTTGGGTCGGATTTTCCCCCAGGCCTCCTCCTGCTGTTTTCGGGGTTGTCCTATCTCTGGTACATTCCTTCATATATTTTGGGAATGTGAGAAGATTACTATTTACATGCCATTATATATACTGTATATGCTTTATGTTTTATACGTTTACCTTTTTGATTGTTCAATCTTGTCAAATATTGGTATGACAGATCCTGCTTTATATTTGTATATTAGAGCATTTGTTTTGATGTACTATATCCTGTCAAGATTGTCCACTTCCTGTCTCCTCCCTTTCAGGGGTGGGGTTCCGGACTACTTGTCTTATTTAAACTCAGCAGTGTGGGGGTACAGACAGATGCCCCTGTTGATGTCTTTGAGCCGAAACACGTCGGGTAACATCCATAGTACCCCATACTGCTTTTAGATACATTTTTCACGTGATTTTATTCATTTATTTTAAATAAAGCCTTCATTGTTTTTTTGATCTGCACCATTGGGAGCATTTCTTTTTTCTTTTTCCCATGCCACACATGTTGTGTTGATACATGAGCCTGGCCATTCCTCCATTTTTGGCCCTTTGCTATCCGGGTTTCTGTCCCTGAAGTGAGGTATCCGACCAAGATTGAATCCATCATCTCAGCCGGAGTGACCATCGCTGCAAAACCTTTCACGCACAGAGCCCAGGGTCCGTTGTGACCACCATGCCTGATCCGACTTGCTGTTAGTACTAACATGTGAGTCCACCACAGCTGGTAAGAGTATCCATTTCCATTGATTTTGATAGTCTGAAGGTTACTACAGACAAGCCATCATTGTTGTCTTAATTTCCTTGAACTGGCATCATATGTGAAGATTTCATTCATCCATTTGGGACACACCTATTTTCTTTGATAATTAGCGCAGTTGTTTTCCCCACTTTTACATGTTTTCTGGCAACCGGCCGTAGTTTTGAAGATCTTAAATTTAGTACCGGAATCTCTGCCCAGTCACTCGGCCGCATCATACCTGAGACCTGTCAAGCCATCATTAGAAAATTACAAGACGAATATTTAAAGGTAATAACTGATTGCTTTTATTTTAAAGTCTGACAAACACTGCTTCCTTGAACATTGAGGACGCAAATGTAACTGTAAAGTAATAAGTACTAACAGACGAAAAATCAAGAAATCTTGTGTGTGTTTTTTACAGGGATGTGTAGTTATAGTTACAGTCATTGCCCCACTGGCCTTGGGGACGATCCTGTTGGGTTTGATATGGGCCGGGCCACTGATTAATTGGGTGATGTTGTTGGGATGGTTGGATGTTGGTGGGTTTATGCTCAGCTAAATGGGTGTTGGTAGTCAGCTCCCCTCTTATCCCTTTATTTAAAAGCTGCAGAAGTAAGGGTTCCACCAATTATTTTTGTTCTTCTGTCATGCGACGTATCTTTTTGGCCGTCAAGCCACCTAGGTCATCACACTCATCTTTTTTTTGGTTGAGGGCTGCAGTTGCTTGCAGCAGAAAATTCCCTGTACTTGTTCCCTGTTGAGATGTTTTCCTTTTTTTGGGACGATTGACTGCTGGTGATGACACGGTCTGCGTCTCATTCCCAAACAGATCCTGTGTAATATTCATAAATAAAACAATGTTTAAACAATTGCATACTGAACTTTCTTTTTTTTTTACCTTTTACAGCTCCCAGCATCTGTGCAGGAATGGAAAGCTACAGCCAAACAATTCAACGACTATTCGAATTTCCCAAACTGTGGCGGTGCCATCGACGGCAAACATGTGCGCATAACCCCCCCAGCAAAATCAGGCTCCTTCTACTACAATTACAAAGGCTACTTTAGCATTGTCCTAATGGCAATCGTTAATGCTAAATATGAATTCATGTTTGTGGACATTGGAAAAAATGGTAGAAATTCTGATGGCGGAGTGATTGACAAAACAGTTTTTTCTCACCGTTTAAAAAATGGACTCCTCAATCTACCATCCAAACAGGAAACAGTTGAAGGCCTCAATTTTGTGTTCGTAGCCGACGACACATTTGGATTATCTGAACATGTTTTGAAACCCTTCGCCCTTAAAAACCTTACCCCTGATCAAAAAATCTTTAATTATCGGTTATCTCGTGCTAGACGAGTGGTCGAAAATGCTTTTGGGATTATGGCCAACCGCTTTCGGATCTTTTAATACGCCAATCAATGTAACCACCCCAAAAATTGACCTTATAGTTCATTGTTGCTGTGTGCTCCATAATTTTTTGAGACGTACCAGCTCCACCTACATATCCCAAACCATGATGGACCGGGAAGATACTCTGTCTGGAGATGTCATGCCTGGTGAGTGGCGTCAAGATTCTGAAGGACTTTCAGACCTAGGCCGTGCCCCCCCACGTCTCGCTAGTCAAATAGCCCGTCAGAATCGACTGGATTATATGCAGTACTTTCTTGGTCCTGGTGCAGTAGATTGGCAATACAATCTCTAAATGTTCAAAAATAATTTCAGTGGCTGTAATGTGATATAGCTTTTAAAAATGATGATTAAATTAAAAAATTATGATTAAATTACCTGACTAGTTTCAAGTTCTTCAATTGTCCCATCTTCCTCATCTCCAGAATTATTAGCACTCACACTGCTGTCCATACTAGATACAGAGGCTCTGGGTTCCTCATGGTCCGTCAAGAATCTTAAACTGTCAAAATACCACAGGCGTGGCACGTAAACCTGGTCTGCTCCAGCACCAGATTTCTTTGAATCTTGGATTTTATTCCATTCTTTCTTAAAAATGGTTCGCAGGTTTGAGATTTTTTGCTTCACATAGGCCACATCTGCTTTAGAATACACCACAGTGCACAGTTCAGCCAATTTGCTATATGCATCATTGCGCTTCTGCCTGTCAGAGTACTCTTTGGAGTGCACTTTCCAAAGACATGACAGTTCCCTGTACATATCGATGAATTGGGGGAGAAAATGTGGGGATGTAAAATTGTCCACCATTGTTTCTGTAATATAAAACAATACAGCATGGTTTAATAAACATTCTACACTTATCTTATCACTCATAATATATTTAACAGGTCTGTTTTACCTTCTAAAGCAAAAATTTCAGGATTTTGGTCCGTGTGATCGTTTGTTTGCGATGTTCTTTCCAAAGAATAATCTTGACAACGATCTGTGTGTCGGGTCAGACTGCACCGCATTGCACTGTGGGAGTTTATCATGTGAGTTTACATGCTCCGCCCTTCTTCTTTCTTAGCTATCAGAACGATGTCTGAAGAGAAGGAGCATGCCCTTTCCACAAGTTTTACAGTGGAAAATTTTAAGAAAAAGGCAACACCTATGTCCCTGGAAGAAATGACAACTATGGTGAAGATTCTGGAGAAAAATGATTATGATGGGAGACACAAAAACTACCCTCGGCCTAATAGAAGAAAAGAGGACATCATGGAGAAGGTTATCCATGTGCTTGGGAAGAAGTATGGTGTGGACAGATCAAGAGACCAGCTGAGGAAGAGATGGTCCGACTTAAAACATAGAGAGGAAACACAGTTGTGTAAAATACACAAGTTGATCGAAAAAGGTAATTTAAAAGATTTTGTCATTTTTGTTCTCTTTACTAGCTATGCAATCACTGTAGTCTGACTGCAATGTGTTCATGTATGGAAAAATGTTTCTTTAGCATGCCTATTAATGTTTGGCATTTTACTGTATTTTATTTTAAACACAGGTAAACCCCAAAAACCTGCAAAAAACAGCACTGTATCAACAGAAGTGAATATTATTGTGGTTGATGACATATCTCCAGTCATTGAAAAAGGAAGTGATGAGGATGATGCTGAACCAGGCACAAGTGTTATAGATGTTGAGGCTGACCAGCCACAGGATTCCAGTGAAAGCATCACAAGCACCACAGGTTAGCCAGCATACATACACTGTAACTAGAACTGATTTGGAAACACATTCCCCTGACTTCCTTTTATTTTTTTTCTTCAACAGCACATCGTCTGCCTGTGGAACAGGAATTGGATACCGTCACTGGCCATAGATTGGTATCTAATCTGTTGAAGTTCTCCTCAGAGTTGGAAAAATGCTCAGCAGAATTAGAAAAAATTAAAGATCGCGTAACCTCTGTCCAGAAGCAATTCCTGGTTGTTATTGACACACTAACTGACATTTAGGAGGTGTCTTTTTGATCCATTTTTTTTTGTTTTGCTGAAGTTTGCTCAAGTTTGCTGAAGTTTGCACTACATTTCAACCTTTTTATTATGGATAACGCAAATTTTCTTTTTTTTTTAGTCTTTTTCCAAGTTTTATAGTCACGCCTGGCATTTAAAAACATGGTTAGAGCAAATCTGTCTATGATATTTGAGCTGTCAGTCACTTTTACTATAGGACAGTCACTTTTTTAAACGGTTTACATACACTATAGTATTGGTGACTGACATCTCAAACCTCAAATCGATTCTCCAACCATGTTTATTTTGCAGGTCAAGAACTACAGATATTTTTGTTACCAAAATCTTGCACTTTTAAAAGCCTGAGAGCTAATTTTAGAAATATTTTAGCCCAGAAAAATTATGCTCGCCTTGTGAATAAATAATAATTATGTTCCCCTGTGTAATATACAAAATGATGATTCTCTATACAAAAAAAATTATGCTCCCCTGTGTAATTAAACATAATACTACTCCCCTGTGTAATATAGAAAATTATGCTCTTCTATGTAAAACCAAATTATGCTCCCTGTGTAATTAAAAATAATACTACTCCACTGTGTAATATAGAAAATTATGCTCTTCTATGTAAAACCAAATAATGCTTCCCTGTGTAATTAAAATTAATACTACTCCCCTGTGTAATATAGAAAATGATGCTTTTCTATGTAAAACCAAATTATGCTCCCCTGTGTAATTAAAAATAATACTACTCCACTGTGTAATATAAAAAATTATGCTCTTCTATGTAGAACCATATTATGTTCTACATAGAAGAGTATAATACTCTATATTACACAGGGGAAGTAGTATTATTTTTAATTACACAGGGGAGCATAATTTGCTCCCCTGTGTAATTTAAAATAAGTACTGCTCGACTGTGTAATAAAGAAATGTATACTCTGTTATTTATTTAAAAAAAATGATTAGTGTTTGTTAATGTTATGTCTTGTATACAAAAAAAAATAAAAAATTAAGGACACGAGATATTGAAAATAATTACTTTATTTTTGTTGCTAAAAAATACATTTTGCAATAAAGTTTTAGTATTGCATGTTTGGTGTACGTAGTTATTTCCTTAAAAAACATAAAGGTTTATCATATTTAACCACTTGCCTACTGTGCACCTACACCCCCTTCCTGCCCAGACGAAATTTAAGCTTCCGGCACTGCATCGCTTTAACTGACAATTGCGCGGTCGTGCGACGTGGCTCCCAAACAAAATTTGCGTCCTTTTTTTCCAACAAATAGAGCTTTCTTTTGATATTTGATCACCTCTGCGGTTTTTATTTTTTGCGCTATAAACAAGAATAGAGCGCCAATTTAGAAAAATACTGCCAAATTTTTTAATTTTTGCTGTAATAAATATCCCCCCCAGTTTAGGCCGATACGTATTCTTCTACACATTTTTGTTTAAAAAAAAAAATGCAATAAGCGTTTATCGATTGTTTTGCGCAATATTTATAGTGTTTACAAAAAAGGGGATAGTTTATGGCTTTTTTTTTTTAATTTTAATGGCCTGAAAGGACGTGGAGCTCCACATCCCCGCTCAGTTACTGAGCAATCGCGTGTGCCCGGCGGCGATCGTTGCCGCCAGGCACTCGCATGGGCGCGCGCCCGCCCGCGGCTTTAAAGAGCCTGTCAGGACAATGGAGTCCTCCGCCCGCCGTCATTTGACGGTGGGCGGTGGACAAGTGGTTAAAGTGATTGCAGGTTTTTGGTGAAGTGTATTATGACCTTTTGACGTGAACGTACGAATATTTACTTCCGGGTTAGTGTTTTCATACATGCGCAGTTGAAAGCATTCATTATTTTTCGGCCGAACGATGCATTAACCTTACGATTAATCGGTCGGCCGTTGAAAATTTTCCAAACTAGCTGATCGTTTTTTTGGCCAAAAACGTCACGAACGATTAACGATTTGGACCCATTAACTAGACGAAAAACGAACCAAGTGTCTCCATGAACGTTTTTCGGACGATTTTTCGTATAGTGTATGGCCAGCATAACTCTGCCTCTGGTCATCCCTTAGCACCACTCCTAAGCCCCATACAATATCCAAATTTTAATGGACAGATAATCATTCTTTGTCCTCTAGCAAGAGGAGCACCAAGCTTATATGTTTTGTTCGTGTTACAATTTTTTATGTGCCCTGTTTGTATGCACAGATCTGTACATTCAAAACTAATTTTAAGAACTGAGCACAACAACAGATAGATAGCTAGCTTTTAAATTGTAAAAACGTGGGTGGTTGCCCCCATCCCCCTTTTCCTCCACACCTATTAGCTCTCTCTGCCATCAATATTTTTTTTACAGAGCTAGATGTAAAAGAGAATATACTTGGCATCCTTTTAGATGTGCATGATCAAAAGCAAACAAATCAGTAGACTGCACAGCCAGTAGGTTGAACAAAAAAAAAAACTGACTTGATTTCCCCATTCACACCCTTGATGTGGATGGGGGAATCCTCCTCAATGATACCTCCCCAGTATTAGAAAACACTGATCAGCACTGCTGGCTGTAGCCTGCAGAGCTAATCAAGTGACAAAAGACTTCTAAGGTGGTTGTACAGAAGTCGATTGGTAGAATAACTTCTGTACAACTACTTTGCCCATACAAAGGTAGAAATGTGTCATTCTGCCTTAGATCTATTTCAAAGGTATTACACAAAAGAAAAATTCTTAGGCTGGCCATACATGGATCAAAATTTGTCTGGCTACCTAATTTTTTATTTTGTGTAATACCTTTGAAATAGATCTAAGGCAGAATGACATGCCATTTACAAATATAAATTGTATGTTTATCAAGGCGGGGGGGGGAACAAGGGAAGGTATTTCATATATTTAAAACCCATCAGGCAGTTTTTACTGGCAGTCCATTAAAGATGCCTTCTTTTGTAGCATCTCATTGTATCCTTTGAAAAAAAAAAGTAAAAATACTGGGCCAGATTCACAGAACCCTTACTCCGGTCTATCTCGCGTTAGACCGGAGTACTTTCAAATTACGCACGTTGTTTCATTAGTCTGAATCCTCAAACCATGAAACGACGGCTTCGGGATTCAATCCGACTGGCTTACGTGTTCGTACGCCTTCGGATCTACACTGCAATAAATTTGCGGCCGCTGGGTGGAGTTCTCGTCGTTTTCCGCGTCGGGGTATGCAAATTAGCTTTTTATGACGATCCACAAAGTTACGAGCGTCATTCGCAATCTCTTACGGCATCTGTAGTCATCTTTTTGCTGCGTAAAGTTATTCCAGCTTGTATCTGGTCTAGTATTAGACAGCCCATGTTAAGTATGGTCGTCGTTCCCGCGTCGAATTTCAACGTTTTTTTTTTTTTTACGTAAGTCGTCCGGGAATAGGAATGTACGTAAACGACACTACTCAAACAAAAAATGACGTAAAGACGTTATTTTGCACAATGCACGGCAGGACATTTCTGAACGGAGCATGCGCAGTTCGATCGACGCGGGGACGCGCCTAATTTAAATGCTTCACGCCCCCTAATCGCGTATTTCGATTCCGCCGCAAGAAATACACTACGCCGCCGTACCTTACGGGCCAAAATCTACATGAATTTGTCGTAGAGCCAGGTAAAATACGGCGGTGTAGTGTATCTCTGATACTCTGCGCCAATGTAATTGTACCTGAATCTGGCCCACTGTGTGCAAAAAACACCATCCCAGGTGCACCCAACGGCGGATCCAGAGGGGGGGCAACAGGGAAATTGCCCCCCCCCGAGACAATCATGTCACAGTCACACTCGCTTGCTGTTTTTGTTATTTTTTTTTTTTTTAATTTGGGGGGGGGGTTTCACTGCTTGCTCTGCGGCTGGCTGCCGCTGCCCCAAGTCTCTCTCAGACTCTCACATCAGCTGATCAGCGGCGCCGCTGCCAAGAGACAAGAGAGAGACTCGTCTGTGACTGTGGGGGTTATTTACAAAAGACAAAGCCACTTTGCACTACAAGTGCAAACTACAAGTGCAAAGTGCACTTGAAATTGCACTGAAAATGCACTTGGAAGTACAGTCGCTGTAAATCTATGAGGAAGATCTGAGATGAGGGGAAGCTCTGCTGATTTTATTATCCAATAATGTGCAAGCTAAAATGCTGTTTTGTATTTTCCTTGCATGTCCCCTCGGATCTACAGCAACTGCACTTCCAAGACCACTTTCAGTGCAATTTCAAGTGCACTTTGTGATTGTAGTTTGCACTTGTAGTGCAAAGGGGATTTTCCTTTAGTAAATAACCCCCTGTGTGTCACATCTGTGTAGTTACTGTACGCGGCGGCGTCGCACTATTATTCATAGCAGGAGCGAAGGAGGAGGTGGGTCGTCACCCAGGCACATGATTTAGCCCAGAACAGGGGCAGACCATCCAGACAGGGGAGGCCATCAGCACACCTTTCAGTGTGAAACAGCGGCATTGTAATAAATACACTGTGTGCCTGCGGTGTGTGTTCGGGATTCAAAGCTCCTTTCTGTCCCCCCCTCCTCCCTCCAGTCTCGTACTGTGCGGGGTCCCTGTTATCTCTGACTCCCCCCCTCCAATCAGCAGCGCGGTGTGCTGTGAGACCTGGGAGGCGGAGCTCACTGTAGCTCCTGTCGGCTGGCCAGAGGAAGGGAGGAGGTGAGGTGAAGTTTCATAGGGTGGATTGTAGTTGCAAACTTTTAAGGAGATGTTTTCTTCAGGAGAAGAATCTTGGAGGAGATAGTGAGAGTGAGTGTGGGGGTAGGGGGGAGGGGGGGAGGTCTGCAGCCCGATCACATGTGACAGATCACTTCTAAGCATGAACAGTCTGTGCATCATCCAATCCAATTGTTCAGACTGGATAATGTGGAGTCATTTATAGCCATTAATGTAACCCAGAGGTGGGCAAAGTACGGCCCGCGGGCCGTATACGGCCCGGCGGACCTTTTAATCCGGCCCCCGGATAGCTGCGGGCCGGCGGGGGGAGGAGGGGTGTTCGCAGGGGGGGGTGCTTTTTCGCTGCCCCCGCAAAGTGGCGCGGTTACCCGGGACATCTGCCGCCCGGGGTCCCGCAGCGTCATTCGGCTACAGTGCAGCCGTCCCTCTCTCTCCACTGACTGCAACACACAGTCACACGCCGACTCCTCCCCCCCTCTTGGCTCAATGTGTACAGGAGGAGGAGCCGAGAAGAGACACTACTGAGAGAGCCATGCTGCACAGTAGCCAGGAGGTAAGGGGGGGGGGGAGCAGATACGAGGTGAACGTATGAAGTTATAGGAGAGGAGAGGGTGGTATGGGCTGGGGAGTGATTTGAGAGGGAAGATGATATGTGCTAGTGGGGGGGTCCGCCCCCCCCCCACTAGCACATATCATCTTCCCTCTCAAATCACTCCCCAGCCCATATCCACATACCACCCTCTCCCCCCAAAAGATGCTCTGTCCCCCTGTACTCCTCATCCCACCCTGTGCTCCTCATCTCATCCCACCCTGTGCTCCTCATCTCATCCCACCCTGTGCTCCTCATCTCATCCCACCCTGTGCTCCTCATCTCATCCCACCCTGTACTCCTCATCTCATCCCACCCTGTACTCCTCATCTCATCCCACCCTGTGCTCCTCATCTCATCCCACCCTGTGCTCCTCATCTCATCCCACCCTGTGCTCCTCATCTCATCCCACCCTGTGCTCCTCATCTCATCCCACCCTGTGCTCCTCATCTCATCCCACCCTGTACTCCTCATCTCATCCCACCCTGTACTCCTCATCTCATCCCACCCTGTACTCCTCATCTCATCCCACCCTGTTCTCCTCATCTCATCCCACCCTGTACTCCTCATCTCATCCCACCCTGTACTCCTCATCTCATCCCACCCTGTACTCATCCCATCCCACCCTGTACTCATCCCATCCCACCCTGTACTCATCCCATCCCACCCTGTACTCATCTCATCCCACCCTGTACTCATCTCATCCCACCCTGTGCTCCTCATCCCACCCTGTGCTCCTCATCTCATCCCACCCTGTACTCCTCATCTCATCCCACCCTGTACTCCTCATCTCATCCCACCCTGTGCTCCTCATCTCATCCCACCCTGTGCTCCTCATATCATCCCACCATGTACTCCTCATCTCATCCCACCCTGTACTCCTCATCTCATCCCACCCTGTACTCCTCATCTCATCCCACCCTGTACTCATCTCATCCCACCCTGTACTCATCCCATCCCACCCTGTACTCATCCCATCCCACCCTGTATTCATCTCATCCCACCCTGTACTCATCTCATCCCACCCCATGCTCCTCATCCCACCCTGTGCTCCTCATCCCACCCTGTGCTCCTCATCCCACCCTATACTCCTCATCCCACCCTGTTCTACTCATCCCAGATTCCCACCCTGTACTCCTCATCCCACCCTGTGCTCCTCATCCCACCCTGTGCTCCCCATCCCACCCTGTACTCCTCATCCCACCCTGTTCTACTCATCCCAGATTCCCACCCTGTACTCCTCATCCCACCCTGTGCTACTCATCCCACCCTGTGCTCATCCCACCCTGTACTACTCAGTCTGCAGGAGCGATGTCCAAAAATTAAAAAAAAATTCTTGTAAGGCAACCTCACTTTTTCATTGTTTAACTATATAACAAGTACTCGTACCAGTTGTCCAACAATGATATTTACTGCTTTTTATAAAGAAATACAATTGATTTTATGCAGTATTGAGTTTAGCCTTTTGGCCCGGCCCTCCAAAATATTTTTAGTTTCTCATGTGGCCCCATCGAAAAAATAATTGCCCACCCCTGATGTAACCTGTATATATGTGGTGAGTTCACACCTCTGATTGTTCAAACTCAGAGCATGGATAACACAGGGTTATATGAATGCTCATATATTTACCTTCACATTATCTGGGTATGCAGAGTGCTAGGGGCTGGAATACACAGATCTGTACTTACATCTAGTAGTACTGATGTATGATTTAATGTTGTAAATGTTTTCAGTGGATACGTTTTTTTTTTTTTTTATTATTATTATATACAATCGCTACTGTATCTGACCACTTCTCAGCCCCCATCTTGCATCACCCCCCACACCACTTTATACAGACACCACTCCAAGCTGCTTCCTACCCCCCCCTCTCCAGCTGAGGGGCATTATTCCATGGTCACTTTTCTTCCCTTATCTTCCCAACATCACTCCCTGATTACCCCATAGACACCACAAGAAATTCCTCCCCATTCTGCCACCGCCATACCCTCCAAACTCCTCTCCTGTACTAACTGCACCAATCATACCCTCCAAACTCCTCTCCTGTACTAACTGCACACATCATACCCTTCGCACTCCTCTTCTGTACTAACTGCACCCATCATACCCTCCACACTCCTCTTCTGTGCTAACTACACCCATCATACCCTCCGCACTCCTCTTCTGTACTAACTGCACCCATCATACCCTCCGCACTCCTCTTCTGTACTAACTGCACCCATCATACCCTCCAAACTCCTCTCCTGTACTAACTGCACCCATCATACCCTCCGCACTACTTCTGTACTAACTGCACCTATCATACCCTCCGCACTCCTCTTCTGTATTAATTGCACCCATCATACCCTCCGCACTCCTCTTCTGTACTAACTACACCCACCATACCCTCCAAACTCCTCTCCTGTACTCACTGCACCCATCATACCCTCCACACTCCTCTCCTGTACTAACTGCACCCATCATACCCTCCACACTCCTCTTCTGTACTAACTGCACCCATCATACCCTTCAAACTCCTCTCCTGTACATACTGTCCCGTCATACACTCCACACTCCTCTTCTATACATACTGCCCCCATCATACCCTCCACATTCCTCTCCTGTACATACTGCCCCCATCATACCCTCCACACTCCTCTCCTGTACATACTGTCCCTGTCATACACTCCACACTCCTCTCCTGTACATACTGCCCCTGTCATACACTCCACATTCCTCTTCTATACATACTGCCCCCATCATACCCTCCACATTCCTCTCCTGTACATACTGCCCCCATCATATCCTCCACACTCCTCTCCCGTACATACTGCGTCATTTTACCCTCCGCACTCCACTCATACCTTCCCAACTCCTCTTCAATACAAACTGTCCCCATTATACCCTCCGCACTCCTCTACTGTACATACTGCCCCCCTCATACCCTCTGCACTCCTCTTCTGCAGAACATTGTGCATTCAGATGTAATGGGTAGTGTTGAGCAGAATATGCCATATTCGATTTCGCGATATATCTCGAATATATAGTCGAATATTCGAGATATATTCGCTAAATACGAATATTCGTGATATTTTTTGAAAATGAAATTATTGCGAATTTTCGCTATTGCGAATGCGAATGCGAATGCGAATTGCGATTGCGAATGCGAAATTTCGAGAAATGCGGAATGGAGCACTCTGATTAGCTCAGAATATTCGTGATATTTTACAATACAAAATAATTGCGAATATTCGAGAAATGCGGAAGGAGCACTCTGATTGGCTCAGAATATTCGTGATATATTACAATACACAATAATTGCGAATATTCGGCAAATGCGGAAGGAGCACTCTGATTGGCTCAGAATATTCGTGATATTTTACAATACACAATAATTGCGAATATTCGAGAAATGCGGAAGGAGCACTCTGATTGGCTCAGAATATTCGTGATATATTACAATATAAAATAATTGTGAATATTCGAGAAATGCGGAATGGAGCACTCTGATTGGCTCAGAATATTCGTGATATATTACAATATAAAATAAATGCGAATATTCGAGAAATGCGGAATGGAGCACTCTGATTGGCTCAGAATATTCGTGATATATTACAATACAAAATAATCGCGCAATATCGCTATTGCCGAATAATCGCATTGCGATTTTTCGGCAATATAAAATGAGCGCTGCAGCTACTCGGCCCAAGGTCTCTAATCATACCAGCAATGCTTTTAGACGTCGATGGGGATCTCTAGGATGTGATCTGTTCTAAAAAAAAAAATTGAAAACATTCGAATATTCGAAATAGCGAATATTCGCCGCGATATTCGTGTTATTCGCGAATACTCGAATATGCAAAATTCGTAGCGAATATTCGCAATGCGAATATTCGTGAGCAACACTAGTAATGGGCAACTCTGTGGAGAACACTGTTGACTCTAATATAAAGGGGGACTCTTGTGATTAACTCCATATCATTAGAAATTGTATTTAATCACACAAATATATATACAGTGTATACTGCATAAAAAAAATAGCTGTGCATTGCTTTGTACAGAGGTAATGGATTTAATGTACTACAAAAAAAAATATTGACAAAAAGGTGGCAACCCTACTCACTACTCACTGCCCGCCCTCACTCCGGGACACAACCACTGGCAAGTGACAATCCACATCTGGTGGCAGGAAATGTGGCAAGTGACACACTCGGGGCTCCGACTGATTCTGCATTATTACAATGTAATAATAGAAATAATGTGCTTCAATCATCCTGACACCATAACAACCATGGCGCCGTGATGATTGAAGCGCCAACACCAGCCATTGCCCCAACAATATGCCCGCAAAATTTTCTGCCAGTGCCCCTCCCGAGACCAAGACCAGACTCTGGATCCGCCCCTGGGTGCACCACAATCCCCTGTTGTATTTCAATATATCCAAAGAGTGCTTGGTCTTCCCTTAGTCCAACATATATAGAATACATGTATTGATTTTATCAGTAATATCTGCAGTGGGTGCTTGGTACTTAAAAGTCAGCTTTTAGTGACAAATTCCCTCCCCTCCCCATCTGTGCTGATGGTCCTCTCTGACATGACACATGCAGGAGGGCAGGCTAGTAACTCAAGAGGATATTGGGTCACTAGCCATATTCTATTGGATTGATTTCTCGTAGGTGTTTTACAGTTTTATGAAGAAAAAAAATAATACAATAAAAAATACAAATAGAAAATTTAAAGAAATGTCCCCCTCAAGCACCTAACAATTTCATCCTTCTTACTTCAAGCACTGCCAACCCTCCTCCTCTGCACTGCCAGCAGAACAACCATGCCTCTCCTTTGTGGCAGCACCCAAACCCTCCTCTTTTAATTACTTATGGCTCCTGTTACCTTTGCCTCACAGAGATGGAGGCAGTTGACAAAGGATCTTGTTGACCCTAAAACACAGTCCCCACTTCCTCCTGTTGATATGTTTCCAGTGGCATTACACCACCCAGTATGGGGAGAAATGTTTTCAGTGGGGGCATCATTTTAAAGTCACCCATCCTCTGCCCCTTTTCAACAATGTCATGAAGGGGAGGAGCTTATTCATTATCACATAAAGTGCAGGCATTAAAAGGTTTGAGAAACCTGATGAAAAAGCTTAATAGACCTCATGTTATAGTGAGTACTAAAACATTTTTAGTCTTTTGGAGGAAACCTGGAGAATGGGCTGTAAAGTATTTAGGCCCGGTTCACACTGGAGTGACCTGTCAGGTGACTTAGCCGCCTGACAAGTCGCACTCCATTCAGTGCAATGTATCCAATCTGACAAGTCGCTCTTGAGAGTTTTTTCTTTGTTAGTGGGTCAATATATTTAGGATTAACAGAAGGCACTCCACCTACTAGTTTCTACCCGATTCTTATCTTTGGATCAGGTTTTAGTATAAGATATGGATTTTATTGTCTTTTAAATTTTAACATTTTATTATTTTATCCAGTCCTTATGGCGGCTTTAATATTGTATTGTCCGTCAGGATTTACCACTCTATTGACAATAGTCTGGTCCATAAAGTTATCTGTGTTATGCCACACCATTTTTTAGCTAATTACCACTACCATTGGAGGGGTTGTATAACCAATACAATGCCGGCGGTATACTATATGCGGCGGACTACAACAAAATGGCTGCGATTCAACTTCAGGTTTATGGATATATAAACACAAACAGTACTACCAATCAGGTTCCCCAGATGAAGACACGTGACTGTGTCATAACGCGTAAGGTGGAGGACGCCGCTGGTTGTTTTTATTATTGCGCGCTATTTTTATATTGATGTAAACATAGTTTTTTCTTGAATAAATTCCCCCTGAGTTTACATACTACACAATTGGAGGCTCTTTGTTCTCTCTGCCCCCCCCCCCTGGAACGGAGTGTCTATTAGGGTTTGATCAAAGAGGTGCATGTCAGCATCATAGAGGGAAAGCTGTGGACAGTTTTGAGAGGCTGGAGAAGCACCATTGAAGTGTTACAGGTGGGAAGGAACTTTGGCTGCAAGGAGGTGGATGATACAAAGGATACCTTGGTATTGAGGTGAGAGTTCTGGGAGCCCTTTATGGATATGACCATCTCTCTTACGGTCATTCATATACACCTGGCTTAGTGGACATTCAGCCCCATCTGTATTTCCGTTTGGCAGCTCGTCACTGCAGTTTGTTTTATGGGACATTTATCACTATTGTGCTCATTTTACTCTAGTTTTTGAGTTTTTTATACATTTGCACACTTAATGTTTCATTTGTTCTATATTGATTATCACTTATCACTGTCACTTATTTCTGTTAGTGTTTATTTTTTGCAAAAGACCCCTCATTTAACACCTGTGGTTCACTGTTGCAACTGTCTGTGATGATTAATGATCCATGGCCCGGCCTCAGGCACTGGCACCGTATCACTGACAGGGCCACTCCACTTGAGTAGATGGCGCCAGGTGGATTTAAACAACAAAGGCAGGCAGAGCAGCATTGGATAATCAGGCTGGGGTGAGGGGGATGTTAGAGGTCAGAGAGCAGCCAGCCCAGTGCAGCAGTACGCAGACTCAAAAAGAGTCTGCAGCGTTGGTGCAGCAGCAGTGGACCCTGCTGTAACACTTTGCTATCCTGATCAACTCTGACCTAAGAAAAGCTGACATGATCTCTCAGCCTGTCTGTCTGTGGAAAATGTTCAGAGTCTAGGGACCAGTGTGGCTCCTTTTCTCCAGGCATACCAACAGAAAAGGGTCTGGGACTCCTGGGGCACTTGTGGTTCTTAGGCGTGAACATCTAAGGCCATTGAGGATAAGGGGAGCGCTAACCATGATGACTCCATCACAAAGTGCAGGACACAAGGGGTGTGACCAGTAGCTATAGCAGTAGAGACATTCCCACCAACCAGCAGTATGAGTACTTGAGCAGGTCACCCTGGTGGATGGCTCAGGATCACTTGAGATGCAGTTTCTAAGCACTAACCAGGCTTCACCCGAGCTCTCGATGGTGAAGATTTGCTGCATGCACCCCACCAGGTGAGCCAGCTGGGGTCCGGTAGCAGATGAAGCAAGTATGTGTCACGCAGAAGCATAGTCTGTAAATAAGCCAACGATCAGTAAGAAGTGGTTGCAGGTTGGGATCAAGCAGAAGTATAGTCGAGGGTCACGTGGTAGTGAAGATACAAAGAAAAAGAGCCACTGCTCCAAGTGTATAATGAGAACCTGAGGTGAAATGTCTCATAGAGCACCAGCCCAGGCCCGCCTCTGTTGTGGAAAACTTGTAAGAAAAGAGATGGCTGCACATCCAGGAATTGCCTTATATTGTTCAAAGTGATAACACCAAAGACACCAACACGAGGTCACGTAGGCGTGTTTCACACATACATCTTGTGCTTAATCATTACCAGTGAGGATAAAAAAAACAGGTGTGAAACTAGAAAAGAGCACAATAATCTGGCAAACAGGCAGTGAAAAGACATGGTTTGAATATGAAGTTCATGGGAGGATAAAGGAGTTCAAGGTTTGCAAGAAACAAGCAAGAACATAAGGTTGTTGAGAGCTGTTCAGCCTCTCAGGTTGCTCAGGAAAAAGAGGTTCTGTCAGAAAGATGTTGCAGGTTCAGATTTAGGTCCTTGCAGGTTGGCACCACCAGCTACAGCTTTGTGCCTTGTCAGGCATCCTTGCAAGCAAACATATTACTTTCCCGGCATTCAGTGAAGATGACAAAACATTCCTGCCCATGCTTATTCAACCACTTGTACATATTGTCAGTAGTTGACATTTTTCTGGCAGAGAAAAGACTGGACAAAAAAAGGTCACTTTGACAAACCGACCACTATAAAGATTAATTGCAGTATGCAATGCAAACCAAGAACCCAGTAACCTATGTTTTTTAGTACAAAATGTAATAAAATAATTCCCTATTAACAATGCCAACGTGCGGATAAGCATATCTCCTAAAACTGTACTTGCCCTGTTTGAATAGCACCAATAGCCAATGGAAGCTGTGCTGCATGCCCAAGCCATCACTTCAAAATAACTGAAGCACAGTAAGGAAAGTCAAAATACAGTCAGTGATCTAACCCTAGGAAGTTGAATACTAATTGGATACTTTGGTCAACTACATGGTATATTTTTTGTATAAGACAGTGTTTCTTTACAAGTAAGGTGGTTACTTTTCTAAAATTGCACAGGATTATGACATGTTTAGCTGCAAATCATGCCTAACTCATTTAAGCTTTGTGTTATTCAATTAAAGCTGCAGAACTATATACATCAGATACATCTTTGAGTAAAAAAAACAAATTCTGTGTTCATTTTGTGAACTATTTTCAAATTCTAACAGAAGGGAACAGTGCAGCACATCCAAGAGACCCCATTAAAAGACCACAAGTAAAACTCATTTTCATTAAAAATTCGGCATCTGTGCTCTTCTCTGCTGGGCATTGCCTCAGTAGTGCAAACAATCAAATCCAGACACATTATACATCTGCCATCTTTTATAATCTAAACTGCCTGGAGTAGGAACAATACATTTATTTTTTATAATGAATAGAAAGCATCTGAATGTCAACCAGGCAACACAAGATTATTTTTTGATTTGCTATGCTTCAATTGTGAGACATTACATTTTTTAGCAGCCTCTACCAGTGAATTATTGATGCTCCGATCATTTAGAAAATGGATCACATCACGGGGGTAATTAGCACCCTGCCAGTAGTGACTATCACAGTTAATGTGTCAAGGGAGAACTCCGAGTTGTTGAGCTATTTTTCCCGAGATGACTGTCTTTGCTTACAGCCAATTTGGTATGTTTAAATTACACCCTGGTGCCAAGAGAGAGTATTCCACAGGTAGAAGGTCATAATTGCATATGTGCAGATACAATTTTTTTGTGTTATTATTTTCTGCTTTGCTAGGAATCCTTTTTTAATTAAAGAAGAACTTACCTATACTATGTTATAGCTATATACACTATGGGAGTTATTTACTAAAGGCAAATTCAGGTTGCACTACAAGTGCAAACTACAAGTGTAAAGTGTGCTTCAAATTGCACTAAAAGTGCACTTGGAAGTGTAGTCGCTGTAGATCTAAGAGGGTGACATGCAAGGAAAATAAAAAACAGCATTTTAGCTTGCACATAATTGGATGATAAAATCAGCAGATCTTCCCCTCATTTCAGATCTACCCCTCAGATTTACAGCGACTGCACTTTCAAGTGCACTTTCAGTGCAATTTCAAGTGCACTTGACACTTGTAGTGCAAAGTGCATTTGCCTTTCGTAAATAACCCCCTATGTGTGTGTGTGTGTATATATATATATATATATATATATATATATATATATATATATACACATTAGAACAGCTTTTGAGGCAAGCTGGCCACTTGTTCAGGCAATATGAATTCTAGGGAACATTACATTTTATACACAAAAAGAGGTGCATACGTGATCAACCTAACACACATGAGTGGAATTAAGTGCTAGAACAATTATGATAAATAGATATAGATCAGTGTTTCAGTGAGACATAGTAGCTGTCCTATCGCAATTCTCACCTATAAGGAAAGTGGGTGAGTCTTTGTAAAGTCCCTTTGAAGTGTTAATGTGCCTGGAATGATGGCTGGCAGAAAATCATGGTAGCACGAAAATGATTTGTCTCTGTTTAAGTTTATGTTCCAGAGTTATGTATTTTCTTGTTAATTTTCATTCCCGTTCCTATCTATCTATTAGACATGTGCAGACTGAAATATTACGTTTCGTAATTTCGTTTTCATCCGGAAAATAAATGTATTTCGTTACTCCCGAAAATCGTTTTGATTTATTTAGTTTTCGCCGGGAAAGTTTTCGTCCGAAAACGACGATTTTCGATGCTTTGTCGAATTTTCGTTGTTCAATTCGACAAAGCATCGAAAATTGTCGTTCTGAATACATTGAATAAGTAGAAATTGAGCGACGAAAAGTTGACAATTTTGGATGCTTTGTCGAATTTTCGTCGTTCAATTTCTACCTATATTCACTGTATTCACTTTCTACCTATTCACTGTATTCAGAACGACGATTTGTCGAATTGAACAACGAAAATTCGACAAAGCATCGAAAATCGTCGGATCTGAACGAAAACGAAAATAAAGCATTTTTTATGTCGTATCTTTCGGTTTTCGTTTCTTGCGCTTTCGTTTTCGTTCGTTAAAACGATAACGAAAATACCCGATTTTCGAACAAAAATGCATTCTAACGAAAACGAATGCACATGTCTACTATCTATTTGTAACTTAACACTTTCACTGCAAAGGATGTAAGACGTACGTTGGAGCAGAATAAATGACAGCTAGCTGGTAAGTGTCATTTGCATTTCCTTCTGTCTTTCTACAGACAGACTCTGCGGACAGTGAAGGACACTAGTATTTTGAAAGTATCATTGCAAACGTTTAGCCAATGCATGTCTCTGATGTCTGATTCTAGACAGCTCTCCTCACCAAATTAACCTATATGGTTTAATCCTATATATCCACAATTCTATGGGATTGTAAACAGCCCACAACCCCAATAAATAATTAATGAATTACCTTAAATAAATAAAAACAGAAAGCAATTGTTGTTTTGGCAAAATTTTAATGGCCGTGGCACTATATTGGTATAATATAAAATACATTCATAAATAAATATTAAATATTATTATTTAAAATAAATATCATAACTCAATAAATCTGTAAATATGTCAGCTCAGTTTTTGGAACTCGAGCCAAACCAAATATTTAAAACATAAAACATCCCCCCCGGAAATCCGGGGTGATTTAAACCACATAAGTGCCTACGGCAGGGGGGGGTTGGGTGGGTAGCTCCTTAAAACTCTGCTTGCTAAACTATTCTGAGGTGAATTACCTCAGAGCACCCCTATATATAGGGTACCAATCCTTCTGGAAAAATCCACAACTTCCTATTGGTCCGTTCGGTACCTTCAAATTCTTAAAGAGACAGTAACACCTAATTGTCATTAATACTAATAATAAAAGTGCGGGAATGACCTGGTCAGAGAAAAAAGGGGGAGGGGCTGCCACAAGCCCATGAAGGCGGGCACAAATTCTTGCTCCCTCCTTTTACATGGGATTGTAAACAGCCCACAACCCCAATAAATAATTAATTAATTACCTTAAATAAATAAAAACAGAAAGCAATTGTTCTTTTGGCAACATTTTAATGGCCGTGGCACTATATTGGTATAATATAAAATAAATTCATAAATAAATATTAAATATTATTATTTAAAATAAATATCATAACTCAATAAATCTGTAAATATGTCAGCTCAGTTTTTGGAACTCGAGCCAAACCAAATATTTAAAACATAAAACATCCCCACCAGCCGGGGGTTTGTTTGTAAAACAAAAAACCGGCCTAACCCAACACCACGGCCTGTTCGATCGCATTCTGTAGACCTAAATTGAAAATATCTATCCCGACGTCTGAAAGATGTATGCCATCCTGGCGGTACAAACCAGGGAAAAAACCCTCCAAGTCAACATGGCGGTACGCGAAACCATGAACTATCGGTAAAAACTTCGCAATAGCCCGATTGATACGCTTCCGAATCTTTTCCCGAAAACGAAACTGTTCCGTCGAATACCAGCATAGCCTAGGGATTGTTTCAGAAAAGACCACAACGGACGAGGGAGAAATTAGTTTAAATCTCTGAATGTCACTTTTTATTTGAAAAATCAGATCCAATGTCCGAACTGCACACAGGTCATTCCCACCTAAGTGAATAATCAAAATATTTGGCAACGGCCAAACGCTCAATAAATTTACTAGCAAACTGTAAAGGTTAGCCCATCGAAGACCTCTGATTCCTTTCCACAAGACCAAGAAAGCCTCTTGCGGCAGAGACAAATTTTCGGAGTAAACTCGTTGTACAGCTCTCTTTCTCGCCCAATAAATGTATGAGTGGCCAATGATCCATGTACACTGTCTGGACCCTAAATAATAAATCAGATAAACAAATCAGGACGAATTTACTTCTTAAAGCAGTTGGAATCCCACCTACCCAACTTCTGGATGTCTTCATACTTCATTCCACTCTCCGCTGCAACAGATGCTGCCCCAATCCGAAAGGAATGAGGGGTGAATTTAAAATTACTCAAACCCATAACATTAATGCATTTCTTAAAAACAGCAGAAAACTGAAAATAGGTAAGAGGGGTCCCGTCCACATGAATAAAAAGATGACCATTTGCAAAAGGGCGAACTGCCAAATATTCCCTCAAGGTGAATAATGGGCAAACATTGCGTCTGGCCGAAGGGTGAATAATCACCCAACGCCCTTTACCCAGCTGATCTGTCTTTGACCTGCTGACTAAAATTTTTAGCAAATTCTCTTTAAAAACAATGTGATCCCACATTAAACCCCCTAAACTATCCCTGTTGTAAGGAATCAATTCCGAAATTCGGAATGCCCCAAAAAAAAAGATAACAAAAACAGCCCTAAAAAGTAATGCTTCAAAAACTGAGAAGCACACGGAATTCGTCACTCCGCACAGTCTCACAAGTATCTCTAAAGATATGGGTCTCCTATCGTTAGGAATCGCCTTCTGTCTTCTGTAGCCTTTTAACGCCTGTCTCACAGAGAAATAACTATTGCAAGACGGCATGTGTTGCAAACGACAGAAAAAGGATACCCCTGCCAATAGTTTTACAATATGACTTGGAGAAAAACTCCCAAGCATTAATGTTTCTAGAAATAACAGAACATGCTCCTCTTCCGGGAAGAGATCATAAAAAATGTTCTCGTTGCAAAACATTTCCCACTTCTTCCAAGCTCCAGAGTATTCACACCAGGTTTTATGTGCTACAGAAGACTTAATAGCCTGGGAAACTGAATTTAAATTAAATCCCAAAGAAGCCCTGGACACGGGTGACCTTCTGCGTCCGCCGTGGGAAGCAACTGCCGAAAACGCAGCATCTGAAAACCAGAAAGCGCATCTGCTAAAACGTTATCTTTACCAGGAGTAAAATGCGCTTTCAACCAAATGTTAAGTTTTAGGCAAAGAAAAACCAGATGCCGCAATAATTTTATAACCGGTAAAGATCTTGAGAAAAGGCAATTTACTGCAAAAAGCACACCCTTGTTATCTGTTCTAACAAGAATGCGCTTATTTACAAAAAACCTCCCCCAAATCTCAATAACTGCCACGACTGGAAACAATTCCAGGAGGACAATGTTTTTTGTCAACTCCCTCCGAAACCACGCTTCCGGCCACACCCCGCAACACCAATGGTCTTTCCATATGGCAGCGAAACCTTTTGAACCCGCGGCGTCCGTAAAAAGGCAAAAATCTTCCGCAAACGTAAATTCCTCTTGAAAAAATGAACGCCCGTTGTACTCGTCTAAAAATCTTGCCCATACCACCAAATCCTCCTTTAAAGACTCCGTCAATCGGACGTGCGAAAAAGGAGATTTTAGTCCAGCTGTCGAAAGGTAGAGCTGCCTGGAAAAAATCTTTCCTACTGGCATTACCCTGGATGTAAAGGCCAGCAGCCCCAACAGAGATTGCATTTCTCTCAAGGTGACTTTCTTTCTTCTTAGAAATGTTTGGATCATGTTCTGCAATCTAATAATTTTTTGCAAAGGAAGCCGGAATTCTGACAACGATGTATCTAACATTATACCCAAAAATTTGATCGTAGTGCATGGAAAAACGTTTTTTTCCGCCGCTAACGGAATCCCGAAAAGTTCCGCTAATTTGAAAAAACTATCAAGCAGACGATGACAAAAATCCGAATCCTTTGGTCCAATAAATAAAAAGTCATCTAGATAATGAACGATACCTGACCAATTGGTCTGTACCATCAAAACCCAGTGAACGAAAGAAGAAAAATCCTCGAACTAGGCGCACGAAAGCGAACAGCCCATCGGAAGACATTTGTCGAAAAAATAAAAACCGTCAAAGAAAAAACCGACGAGTTGAACGCCTCTGGAGCAATTGGCAAAAGCCGAAATGCGGACTTAATGTCGGCCTTGGCCAACAAAGCGCCAGGGCCCACCTCTCTAATTTTCCGAACTGCCTCATCAAAGGATGAATAAGACACCGAACACGCCGAGACATCTATCTCATCATTTATCGATTCCCCAAACGGAAAAGACAAATGGTGGATTAGTCTAAACAAGTTCGGCTCCTTCTTTGGAACTAAACCTAAAGGAGATGTCCTGAAATTTAAAAAGGGTGTTAACGGAAAAGGGCCTGCTATCCGGTCTTCATCTAACTCACACTGTAATTTTTTCCAAACCACCTCAGGGTATTTATCCACTGATTTTAAATTTTTAACTACCACACAACCTTTACCTTCAAACGCAGGAAGAGGAAAGCCATAATGAAACCCCTTCATCAGAAGTTCAGCTTTCATTTTGTTTGGGTACCTGCCCAGCCACTGGAGCATATTTTCCAGTTTCACTGGAGTTCGTGCCCTTGCCAGCATGCTCTCTTTGAGGCTGAAAGGATGAGTTCCTTTTATAACATTTCACAACCGGATGTGACCCCATGCAGAAAGAGCACTCGTGCCTATACTTGCACGAGGTGTTCCAACGACACTGAGATTCGTTATAAGCGAAACAGGTTCCCTTTTTGTAGGCACTCCCTAAATTGCTCACTACCGTTTGTCTAGCTGAAGGCGGCTTTTGAGGTGTGATCAAATTCAGCCAGAGGCTGACATCTTTCATCCCAAATTTAAGAGACGGATGAACCACCAATTTATGACGAAAAAGATTCGTCATATTGATACCATCCCATACCACCAAAATTGCGATAAGCCTCCAGCACATGCTCTAAATGCTGAAACAAACCGCAACACAATTCAGATTTTCTTTCCGCTAAAATACTTGAAAAAATACAAAAACCTTGAAGCCAATTAAAAAAGGATCTTAGCACGGATTTGCTCTCACTATGCTTGTCATCAATTTTCTTCTCTTGGCGGCTATTAAAGTCTTTGAAATTAGGAAGGAGTGACATAACATCAACAAAATCCCCATTCCAAATGTTTTCTTTTGTAGCCATGGGTAAGTGGAAACCCAAAGGCGACACATCACACGGCATCACCTCCTTAAATTAAACCTCAGGGACTGTATTATTAGCGGCAATGGGGTGACTGACAGAATTAACTAATGCAGCATGACCACTAGTAACGTTAACATCTACATTCCCAGCCAAATCTGTATTCACGTTGACTGGAACTGCAGCTGTGGACACATTCTTCTGAACTACTGACTGCACTAGTGTAGTCAAAGAATTTACCAACTCAATTAAAACATTATTACTAACTGACTCACCTGAACTCACAGAGGCATTCGCACTACCAGCCACCTGCGGAATTGACTGAGCCATGCTATTGTACTGAATAGCTGTGTTCTTGCAGTTCCCACTGCCTCCAGGGACAGCATTATGCTGCGATTCTCCCGCTCTGACTGGAGTTGAAAGAACAACGGATGGTTGCCTAGCAACCCTCTCTTCGCCATCTTCACTCACGGCCCGCCCAGGAGATGTGCGCGGCCTGGAAGCTCTCTCAGCGCTACCTACAGTACTCCGTGCTGGCGTGCTGTGGTGAGCTGTCGCCCTCTGACTCACCGCTCCCGACTCACCGCGACCTTCAGGGGCCCCACCGACCTCCTGCCCCCCCGCGCTCTTCTGCTTCTTCTTCCGACCGCACGCCGCAGGGCTCTTCGGAGCTCCCCTACTTCCCTCACTCTCTCAGGCGGCTTGCTTCTCCCTCTTTTGGGTCACGCCGACACCACCGCTCCGGACGGCTCCTGTGAAGAAACTCCAGGGACCTCTTCCGCTTGTTCCACCGCCACGCCTGAGGGAGACATGACATCCTCTCCTCCCGCAAGAGCAAGGCACTTGCGAAGCCATTCGTCTCCTCCACCACTCTCGGCCTTTTTTTAAATAGTTGCCTCAGGAGGGTCTTCATATCAAGCAGGTAAGCAAAATAGCTCCTTAAAACTCTGCTTGCTAAACTAGTCTGAGGTGAATTACCTCAGAGCACCCCTATATATAGGGTACCAATCCTTCTGGAAAAATCCAAAACTTCCTATTGGTCCGTTCGGTACCTTCAAATTCTTAAAGAGACAGTAACACCTGATCGTCATTAATACTAATAATAAAAGTGCGGGAATGACCTGGTCAGAGAAAAAAGGGGGGCGGGGCTGCCACAAGCCCATGAAGCGGGCACAAATTCTTGCTCCCTCCTTTTACATTCTCTGTCCACTGCTTGGCTGTGGGTAAAAAACGGCCTGAAGTACATTTATCAGCTTTATACACAAGGCTCCTTCAAATCCTTTACAATGTTAAAGCAACAGTTGAGCATTATGGACCCATAGAACTTCAGATACCTTCAACTTCGACATGCAGCTGAAGCCCAGTTGCAAACCAAAGATGCAAAAAAATTCTCATTCCTTGGCCGCCGGGCTATGAGGAGAGAGGAGCAGGGCCTCGTGCATGCGCAGTAGGGATACCCAGCGTGAAGCTACAAGGCTACCCTGCCGGGTTCCCTTACCCACAATGGTGGCGACAGCACCCGACAGCTGATGGAAACAACAGCTGCAGTGCCGACATTGAGGGACTTCAGGACAGGTAAGTGTCCATTTATTAAAAGCCAGCAGCTGCAGTATGTGTAGCTGCTGGCTTTTATTTTAATTTTTTTCCCAGACCTTTCATAGACTTTAAATCCCAGTAACCACATATAGTGGGAAGTGTGATGGTTGTCACCGGCGCAAAATAATTATTTATGTTGACCTGCTGCAGTACTGTGTAAGCCTTTAGGAAGGCCTAGATAGTAGAGCGGAAAAATATTGTTACTGCGCTGGTATGAATAGGTGATGACACAAAATAATCTTAGTTTATAAGGTGCTGAATTCAGTGCAGTACTGTGCGTGATAAACCACAATAGGTGATTATCTGACTAAATGACAATGTCCAGCTCTTTCGAGCATGTGCAATTGTGTACTACTATGTGCGACTACTGTGCCAACAAACAAAATACATAAATGTATATATATATATATATATATATATATATGAGTAACAGTGTTCAGCTCTCTCGAGCATATACAAAAAAAATGTTTTTTTTTTTTTTATATACCAATGTCCTACTCTCTCGAGTGTGTGATACTAAGTGCAGCTATTATACCAGCAACCAAATGTAAATAAATAAATATGCATATCAATGTCATAAACCATATGTGCAAAAAATATATATGTGCATGAAAGTTCATAAATGTTCATAACATATCCCGATTGACGTGGAAGTCACAACTTCACAGTTAGAGTCCAATAAGGGAATAAATGTGATAATTAATCCTGGTGTTGTATTTCTACTTCTTCCACCCGACTGAAATAAGTGCTACCACCACCAACTGCTGAAATGCGCACTCACCAGACTCCAGCTGGTAATGGGCCCCAAACTTATTCCGTTCCTGTCAGTGGATATGTGCTCCTTGCTCCTTTCACACAGTGTTCCTTAGTGCCTCAAAAAACAAGGGGCAGACTCCAGCTGGTAATGGGCCCCAAACTTATTCCGTTCCTGTCAGTGGATATGTGCTCCTTGCTCCTTTCACACAGTGTTCCTTAGTGCCTCAAAAAACAAGGGGCTAATCATGGTGTAGTACGTTTAAAAGGTTTTGTTTATTTAAAAAGATAAAATCAGACTACTCACAAGGGAGGTGCTTTGAACCAGCACCTAGTATCTTTGGCAGTATCGGGCATGGACAGCCGCTCACCAGCTTGTTTTGGGGTGCGTGCCCGGCTCCTGCTTCACTGTGGTTCCACAGGTCAAAAACACTCCCTCTATGCGTTATCCACCTGGCTTCTACTAGTTTCGCAAATATGCGTCATCAGGAAAGTGGCCACATATAGTGGCCCATCATATTGTTCATATGTGGGTTGATCTCATACTACAGTCCAAAGGAACCTAATACCACTGGCCATATGGAGGGGCCCACTAATATTGCCTATATGGGGATTGGATTTTCTTATAATCTATGAGAAGATCCTTTAATCGACTTACAATATTCAACTATACACTAGCTCTGGAATATATTCTACCAAAGGACTATAAATTACATATTATAATATGGAGGAGGAACTTTTATGTTTTTGATCCAGTTTATGTAGACTGTCCCTCCCACTGGGGCACATACCTATACGAACACGTGATATCACATCTTTTCTCCCCCATTTTTTTGGCGGGAGGGGGATGTTTACATAACTTCCCTGCAGCTGCGATGGTTGTGCTTTTAATTATTCGCCAATTATAATTTAGTTTTTAGTTAAATAGTGGGTTTTGTATTTTCTAGATTATTAGTGTTTAATTAAGTTATTTTTTATACTGGGTCATTTGTCAGACTACTTTGTTACGCCTCTTTATAATATATTTATCATGGGATACACTGCACATTTTTTCACATTGATGTTGAGCTCAGTCTGGTTTTTATGTATTTTTTATTTTCCGAAGTTTGTAATGGCAAGTAGGTTTTGCTAGTGTAGGAAAATGTAGTTAGCTCAGGGCTAAGCCTGAGCTGTTGAATCTGGGTCATTTTTCAGTGACTATGGGCTGGATGACTCATCCTGACAGCTCCCCTGGTGTCTTCCCCTGTTTTTGGGACATTGGAGAATGTTCTAGAGCCAGGAGGTTAGGAGAAGCTGCCTGGAATATTTATGAGACCCAGGTCAATCCCCAGTAGTCGGCTGGTAGAGGGCAGATCTTGCCTCATAAATAGGCATGAGCCATACCAGCAGGTGGAATATGGAGATATAGTGATGAGGAGGCTATCAGTGGCCCTCAGGGGTACCCCCTAGTACCCCCCTTCCTGGAGGCATGGGAGCAAGAGAGAGGAAGTGTGAGTAGATCAGCACTACTGGAGACTTACAAGGGTGAGGGACTGTCACATGTAGCCACTTTTTCTCCAAAGACAGTGGTGGGCTTAAGTCTTCATCCTTCCCCAGGAGATCTACTGCAGAGTTAGCCGGGTGGGCTCGTGAAGAATCAGTCTGGAGGACTGGAGAGGAAATTTAGCCTGGAGGGCTAGTGAAAGGGGCAGCTGCAGACAGGTGGGTTGGCAGTGCCTGGGACCGGTAGCAACAGGAGGAGAAGTGCAATCTGATCACTGTATTCTGCTACACAACAATGGGCTTCCTGTTCCTGTCTGCAAAGGTCCATTGCTTAAATCGGACTGAGAATTTGTCAGATCTTCTAACAGTGATTTATCTGGATACAGCAAGCAAGTGAAGTGCAGGAGGAGTGTCAAGGAGACTGTATATAGACTGTATATAGAAAGATGTCCCTGAAGTTGTTGCCAAAGTTTTATTGTTGAAGTCAAGTGGGCATGCCTTAACCTCCCATCCCTATCCAAGTTGAGACCCACTAATAAAACATAAAAAACAAAGTCACTGAATGTTTCACTGTCTCTGGAGTGCCTGTGAAAATGTGGTGTGCCTGGCTGTGCATGAGTGGGGGATCCAGTTCATCTGTGGCTCCTTAGGTGGTTTGCTAAACCGTGAAGACTCTTTAAAAAAAGTTTTAGTGTTGATCTTTCCATCTTTTGGTTGCCTGTCAGAATTACATCCAGATATTCCATAGATGTAGGATGAGTGTGGCTTGTAAATGAAAGTCTAGAAGTTTTGCCATTTAGATATTGGACAAAGAAGGCAATTGATGAAGGTTCACCTGCCGAAATAAAGATGAAATCCTCAATATACTGTATCTCCTATACAGTATATTATTGTGAAAAAGGGATTCATAGAGGAAAAGGTATATTGCTCTTTAAAATTACCCATCTGTAAATTTGCAAAACTGTGAGCAAACCAATGCAATGGCATCTACTAACCATGTAAAATCTCATATTATCAATTTTAAAAATGAACCCTTTTTCACCTTATCACTTAATATCTGATATTCACACCAAAAAGGTGCTCCTTGGATGTTGGGCCCTTCTATGTGGCTAGGCATTGAAAAAGTCTCATGAGTGTGGTATCACCATACTCAAGAGGAGTAGCAGAATGAGCTTTGAGGTGTTATTCTAAGTATACCTCTGCTGCGTATTAGAAATATCTTATGTATCGATAGCTTTGCTTAAAAAAAAATATGTTTGTTTTCTTTTGACATTTTCCAAAAACTTGTGGCAAACAAATGATATCTTTAACCTCTCTGGCGGTATGATTATTTCAGATTTTAGGTGCTGAAAGTGGTACCATTATTTTGCAAGGAAATTTGGCGTTTTAAATTGTAGGCCTGTAATTCTTAGGAATAACTTAAATCTGTCCAAACAAGAGTCTAGTAAACATCTCGGGTATGATAAAGTTTGAAAAACAAAATCATAAATTATAATATAATAAATAATTATAAATAATTATAACAAATAATAATATAATTATAATAAAAATTATTCAATAATGTAATCAAATTAAAAACACTGAAATTTGCTCAGTTGCAGAATTGTTGCTGTCATTACTTTTATTTTTTTATGACAAATTTCCCCTACAAATCACTATCGTTCAATCCTGCAAGTGATTATGATTTATTATCGCTGTTTTCTAGCTGCTCTAAAACATCTTTTGACAAAAAAAGGGACACTTTTTGGTTGCTATGGACAAGCTACAGTTTGCAGGCAGAAAGAACAGTTTTTATTATACAAAAGTACAAGTACGGCACTGGGCAGACCACTAGGGACAAAGGTGGTGTGTATTTTTTACATACAGTGCTGTAATCTGTAGGATTAAATTTTACTGTATGTAATGTGTTTATTCACTTTTTTGAATTTGGCGCCGTTCTCCGCCCCTGTGCGTCGTAACGACGCAGGGAACGGATATCAGCGGCACACAGGCACTGTGAATTGAGCGAGGAGGACACCGCTCGCTCACACAGCGGGAGGCATAGCAGGATCCGCATAGCAGGATCCAGGGACAAGATAAGTAAACCATGCCTGTGGACACTGCAAGGCCATCCCGAGTCTAGTATGGTATGGCTCAGGGGGGGGTGCTCACCCGTCCCCACCCTCTTTTCTGACCGGCTGGGCTGCATGCTCGGATAAGGGTCTGGTATGGATTTAGGGGGGTTATTCGGCGTAGGGGGTTCCCCTTGAAGTCCATACCAGACCTAAGGGCCTGGTATGCTCTTAGAGGGGGAACCCATGCCGTTTTTTTATTTAAAATTTGGCATAGAGTTCCCCTGTGGGAGGGAGGAGCTTGCCTTAGAACAGGTTCACACTGGGGCGACTTCCTGTAAAGTTGCCTCACTGTGAACGGGGATCCGACTTGGAGGCGACTTCCATTGAAATCAATGGGTACAGGTCATCTAGAAGTCGGATTGAAGTAGTACAGGAAGCTTTTCTGAAGTCGGAGCGACCTCAGTAGTGTACATTAAGATGGCTCCCATTCACTTTCATTAATTTTCTCGACCGTACTAATTGGGGCAACTTGGGGCATCTTGAAGTCGGATTCCAGGTCGCCCCAGTGTGAACTGCCTCTTATGAAGAAAGATTATTTTATAACAAAAACAAATAAAAAATTTTTTTTGCTTATTTTGCAAAATATAAATAAACCCGTTGGTAACTAAATACCACCAAAATAAATCTCTGTCTAAAAATGTTATTTGGGTAGAGTGTTACATGACTGAATAATTCAAAGTGTGACAGCACTGAAAGCTGGAAATTGGGCTGTAAGAGAGTGAAAGTGTACAGACTTGAGGTGGTTAAATATATAGAAATACCTGGCAACTTGGCAAATATAACCTCTTACCTCTTACCTCTGCCTTTTCTTTCTCTGTGACAAGGGCATTTTGATCCACCCCTTTATTTGAATGGGGTTGGTTTATGAAAGACAAATAATCTGTTCACATTGGGAAGTTTAACTTAGCTCAGTGAATATGGTGAAAAATTACTTTGCAAGGAAACCTAGCTATTCCAGCACAGTCCCACCACATGACAAGGCAAAATTGCTTGTCTTCCTATCTGCCCAGTTCACACCACTACGTCACGGTGGTATATGCTGAAAAAAGTACTGCATGAAGTACTTTTTCCATGCAATTTTAGAATAAGGCAATTCACTGTCTCACACCATGTGGCTGGCAATCGAAATTCATTAAATGTCTGTGTGGCATCTCAATAAAGTTAATAAAAAAAAAAGGAAAGTGTGATGTGCTGAGATCAGCACCACAGGCCAGCCGCTGCATTGCAATGCCGAACCTGGTGTAAATGAGCTCTTACTGTATCTAAAATTATACTGCAGCTTTCTGCCAATAGCAGTTTGTGATCTTTAGGGATTATGTGAATGCAATGCAGAATAGAATCAGCATTGCTATTGTGGCAAAGGAAATTGTACAACCCAAGTCTTTACTGATTTCATATCAGTTACCTATCAATCATAGTGACATTTACAGTTCCAATTCCATCTCTACTATCACTGAACGTGTTTTCTTATCAATAACCTTAGCTCAGTCAATATGCATGCTTCAGCATGCTAAAAGATTTTTCAGGATCAGCAGTGCCAGGTTTTGAGATGTATTGTACTCATTATTGCAGAGAATGGATAAGTGGAGGCACAATCTGTCAATGCACAAACTTTTATCAAGTTTTAACAACATGTTTACTCCTTTCTTGGCTTCCTCAGGTTACACAAGGCACAGTTTTCATGTGCTGATTTTTTTTTTGTTCTAGCTGTAAATTGTTACAAATAAAAGGTACCTGAAAAACAGAATATTAGCTGTATCACTATGTCATTCTTGGGGATTTTAGCTATAAAAGTTGAAAAGAAAATCAAAGCAATTGAATCTTTCATTTAAACTTTTTCTACAAGATAATAGGATGACAGACTGAGAAATGCAAGCTGTTGGTGTGTCTCACATTCAGACTAACACTGGAATGGCGCCACTTATTGGAAGCGAGCGCTACACATATAGCTATTGATTTTCTGTTCAGATCAAGGCAATGGTAATTTTTCTTCATTGGTATCACATTTTAAATACTACAGTGACTGACTTCTGTTACTCAGGTTTGAGGCAACCTAATAGCACAGCGCTATTTTTGTAGCCAAGCTCTATTGAGAAATTCAAGAAAGAAAAGAAAAACATGATTCCCGTCACATGGAATTTATTCTTGCAATATCGAATTTTGTAAGTGTTTGTGTATCTTTTAGCTCTGTTCTCTAGAAGAATGTTGCTCCATGTTAGCCATCAATCAATGCAGAAGGTTCATCGTTAGACTTTCTTATCATAAATGAATGCCAAATTAAACATGCTAACCTGTTTTAAAGGCTTTCAATATTAACAACATAATCTAGCCAATAAGGGGCAACCCCTTCTAATAAACAGTAGTCTTCAAACTTTTTTGGGTAGGTAATGGTAATGAGTTTGCCAGATGCTCCAGTAACCTCCATGTATACATGGCGTGGGGGTTATTTATAAAAGACAAATCTACTTTGCACTGCAAGTGCACTTGAAAGATCATTGTAAATCTGAAGGGAAGCTCTGAAATTAAGGGAAGCTCTGCTGATTTTATCATCCTATCATGTGCAAGCAAAAATGCTGTTTTTAATTTTTCTTGCATGTCCCGCAGATCTACAGAGACTACACTTTCAGGTGCACTTGCAGCTCACTTGTAGGGCAAAGTGGATTTGTCTCTTGTAAATAACCCCAATGGTGTCATTATTTTCGCGTAAAATAATGTTTTTGTGCATCACCAAATTTTACCCAAATAGGTTTATAGTTATTGCTAAAGGCAGAACATACAATAAGAGATAAAAAATAAACCTAATTTACCATTCCAAAAAAGCAACTCCTAGGGCCTGCTTTGCCAGGTGCAGGAGCATTGTCTTCTCTATCCTTCTCTATTTTACGATATTGTTACAAAGTATGAAAATCCCATGATTTCTTGATATCTCATTTACAATGATTGCAGGAGACAGGAAGTCTATACTCCTGGATTTTCAGCAGCTTTTTTGAAATTGTGAAGAAGTCTAAATACAATTGTATTAGTTTACTACTAAGAAATGGCCATATTCCATACAATTCCAGACCTTCAAAAAGCAAGTGTACAAAAAAGTGCTTTGTTAGATGGTTAGATGCCCATCGTCTCTAACCGTAATCCTTTAACTTAATCTTAGAGTCGTTTCACACACAGGGACGCGTCAGGCGGCTCAGCCGCCTGACGGGTCCCTTCCCATGTAATGCAATGGGGGCGTTCTAATCGGAGCGACACAAGTCGCTCCGACTTAGAAATGTACTCCCTGTACGACTTCGGGGGCGGCTCGGGGCGACTTGCATTGACTTCTATACAGAAGTCGTCTTGCAAATCGCCTCTGAAGTCGTCCTCAGGACGACTTGCAGAGCCGCCCCCGGAGTCGTGCCGCATATGTGTGAACCGACTCTTAGGGGGTCTATTTATTAATAAAAACAAAACAAAAAAACTGTCTAAGCATTCACACAAAACTCACAAATAATATCCGTAATGCTTGTAATATGTGTGCAATGATAGTCACAACTTTTCCAGGGTAAATGTAACAGCCTTAAGAACATTTGTCAAGAAGAGTTGAAGAACATTCAACCAATATTGACAGTAGCACAACACTATAGGCTAGTGTGAACCTATTGCTGCAAAGATGAAAGACCTTGGGAGACTTAATTCTAGGAGAAACACTCTAAACATGGTCATCTGGAGTAGACACCAACTTGAAAGCATTCACTAACAATAATAAAAGCAATAACCAAAAATAATACTTTCTTATTAGGATAGCGCCTTACAAATAATGAAGCATTGTCTCCCCATATCTCTACCATGGCATTAGAAGTGGGATTTTCATTTGATCTGACTAAATGCCTGGAATGTGCAGCAAGCCCCTGTCTCATTGGATTGTGTGTTCACTGTTTAAGGGGCCTGGATGCCTGTTTCTGTTGCATAGAATAAAGAGTGAACTTGTAATTAGTCGCGTTCACCAGTTCACTATCACAATGAACAAATCAAATATTTTCTTGACAGAGCAAATAATGGGGCCTGCCTCACTGGTGATTTGTAATTCTTATATATGATTAATTACAGGGTTAAACTAGCACCTCTGATTCAACAAATCATGTGGAGCATCATAAACTTAAAGCGGAGGTTCACCTTAAATATAGTCTTTCTCATGTGATCCAGCATACTGGCGTCAGCGCCAGTATGCTGTTTTTTTTTTTTTTTAAATCCCCCACTTACTGTGCAATCTTAAATTTTTATATCTTTCCCCCGTGGTGGATGGCGCCTATACAGCCCGTCACATCTTACGAAAATACCCGATTTAGGACTCGGGTATTCTCGGCGCAATGCTGCGCCTGAGCACAGACCTAGGAGCTGACTGCGCAGGCGCCGTATTTCTCAGAGTCCTATTCCGGCTTTTTTACGAGGGCGTGACGCGCCATAGCCGTAGGACTCAGAGAAATACGGCTCCTGCGCAGTCAGCTCCTAGGTCTGTGCGCAGGCGCCGCATTGCGCCGAGAATACCCAAATCCTAAATCGGGTATTTTCATAAGATGTGACGCGCTATACAGGCGCCATCCACCTCGGGGGAATTATAAAATGAAAGATTACCCAGTAAGTGGGGGATTTAAAAAAAAAAACAGCATACTGGCGCTGACGCCAGTATGCTGGATCGCATGGGAGAGAGTATATTTAGGGTGAACCACCTCTTTAAAAAGGCCAACTATAGCTGTTATCCAGATTGCCTTTTTCTTTACATTCTATTTTCCTTTTCCTGGTCCACAGGTTTTCTTTGCTTGCAGACTTTAATATTATTGTTCTACTAATAAAAAGATGGCTGTTAATGGTTCCACATTAATACAAGACTAGAAGAAAGGCATGAACAAGACACACAAGCTGAAACGTCAAAACTGACTTGCTACAAGCCTCTGCTTTGTACTTCAATTGGAGTACTGGTTTGGGCTAGTATCATCAAAGATGAGCCACATTCTGTATTTGAAGCAACCTGTTATTTGAGACCTTTAAATTCCTGCTTAATGCATACACCTCTCTGACAGTGTCTGGGAGGCACGCAATGTTGATGGTGAACAGATCAAAACACTGACAGAATCCATGTGGCAGGCTGCATGAGTGTCTTGCATATATTGATCACTGATAATGTCAGAAATGTATATTTGAAAAGTTATATTGCTTTCACTGTAAAAATAAATAATTGTGGGTATCCTAATAATTATGCACAGTAATGGTCACCTGCATATTAAAATAGCTAAAACTACAAACTAAAAACTACTTCTATTCAGCTTTGATATTAATGAGTTTTTTGGGTTCATTGAGAACATGGTTGTTGTTCAATTTTAATCCTCAAAAATACAACTTGCCTAATAATTCTGCACTCCCTGTAGCTGTTATCCAGATTGCCTTTTTCTTTACATTCTATTTTCCTTTTCCTGGTCCACAGGTTTTCTTTGCTTGCAGACTTTAATATTATTGTTCTACTAATAAAAAGATGGCTGTTAATGGTTCCACATTAATACAAGACTAGACATGTATGACTTGCTACAAGCCTCTGCTTTGTACTTCAATTGATCAGGCCACAATCTGTATTTGAAGCAACCTGTTATTTGAGACCTTTAAATTCCTGCTTAATGCATACACCACTTACACCAGTTGCCTTCTGTTGCCTATACGATAATCTGGAAAAGTATCTTCTGTGTGTTCCCCTAATAATATTTTCACACAATTTCTAAGGACCTGGTTTCTTTGACATTGAGGTTAAGCACAAACCACCCATTCTTGCCCTGTCCAATTACAGCACCTGATTCACATATTGAAAAAAAAATACTTAGGAAAGTTGAGCCATTATTAATGTTACCATTAGAAAGATTCTCTCCCTAAAGGCACACTGGGAACAAATGGTCAAATATTTAAGACTGTTCTCGCCAACAAGAGCAACCTGTATTCTGCCTTTGACAGTAAAAAGTAATCAGGAACAGGATTTAACAATTCGTATTCTTCTTTCTTGTGTCAATACAATTGAAATGGTGGATAATGTGGATTCACTTGAAATATCAATTTGCTCAAATTAATTTCTTCAACCTTTTGTCCTGAAGTTTTCTGTCATGACCTTCCTAGAGCAGGCACTGTAAAAGTGAGTCATATAAAGGTGTTCAATGCATAGGCATGTATATAAATTTGATATCCTATTTAATATTAAGTGCTAGAATAATTCATATATTACAAATATATTTAAGTGAAAGTCATTTTGATTGCATAAAGCATTTGAATTTTGATACAGCAAATCCCATTTGACAATTACACTCTGTTATAATGGGAATTTTATCCTGGATTTTTAAATAATCAAAAATGGAAAACTTTTTAAGTTAAGGCAATCAAGGGAACAATTATACCTCCACTGCAAGAAATATTTAATAAGAACATATACAAACAAAATCCCATACCCTGTGTTAGAGCTTGGCAGAGTCATTGTCCATTTAAATGAAAACAAAGTTAATGTCTTTAAGTCTTATGTATTTGACTGTAACTATGTTTTTATTGTATAAGTTAATTGTTCCAAAAATAATGTATTACGTAACCAACGTTTTTTTTTTTCAGTTTATTCTTTTCATGTAAAAATGTTGCTTTAATTACTTATTGTAGCTTGGGGAGAGCCTGGATATTGTCATTTTAATGAGCTGTAATTTAAACATTTGCTGTTTTATGCTAACTGAACATTTCAGTGTTCAGTAAATGCTAAAACTAAACTAAAACATTCTGTATTCTGTATTAAAGGAAACAATGTATTTCAAGTACTCATTGTAATAGGAGGAATGTATTAATACATGTAGCAGCATGACACCTGCTCTAATGCTATGCTGATGGGTAGATAGTCATAGATCTAATGTTGGATAAGGGTATGGACTTTGCAACAGAAATTGTCAAACATCTAATCTTGTGTAAGAAAAGTATATTATTTGTTTCCTTTGCACCTGTTTGCGTGTACACAGTAAGGACTGGTTCACCTGACCTTCCGCCGCTGTGAATGAAAAGTAAAGCATCCTCAGTTATGTGACGTATATATTGCAGGAGGCCTCAGAGCAGTCGTAGGTTGAATTGATAAAGAAATGGAGGCTTTTGAATTTGCAAAGTGAATATTAGTAAATACGGTGAACCTGTGTTCACTTCAGATACTGAATCTAATTTATAAAATGTTTCTTGTTTGCTAGCATTCACTATGCTAGGTAAGTAGCCTCTAATCCTATAGAATTTCCACCCAATGAGTCAAAGTGAGCCTAATAGTTGGCTGCTTCTGCTGCGTTGTTTCTTTAGCTAACCCACAATTCACTAGGTTGTATTTGGTCATGTATTTAATGACCTGTAAAAAAAAACATTGGCTACATACTGTATAGTTTTACTTATATAAAATACCAATATAAAAAAACATCAGTTTAAAAAAAAAATGAATCAAAACATTAACATTTTTAATTAACAAGCATGTGTACCCAACAAAGTGGACTTTGAGTGAATAATAAATATCTCTGTTTAAAATATTATTCTCAAACTGTTATTGTGAATAGTGAATGATACTACAGCTTTAATCAAAGGTTTATTGGGTTTTTATGGTCCAACCATTTTATATCAACAGAGTATATATTTTTCAGTGCAAAAAAAGGTCTAATTTCTGTTAAATACTGTTATTTCTTAAAAGGGTTGGTTTGTAATAGAAAATAAGCCTGCCACTTCCAAGTATTGTTTTAAATCTTTTTAAATGGATATGCAGCAAACAGGGTTACAAAATGTTGTAGGAATCTTAATAAGAGAGCTGACAGGAAAAAGATGAAAGAGAATTAGTGTTTACTCGACTAGCAGTGTTGTCTGTGTAATTAACTTGGAAATACTTCAAAGCATGATTATGTTCCACAGGCTTTCTTTTTGTAAACTAAGCCAAATGAACAAAGTATTCTCCACACCAAATAAAATATGTCAAAAAAATAAAAATGAATTAAGTACACTAGTGTGAAAATCTGCTGTAGATGTACACAATATTAGAAGTATAATAATAAATATGTGTAAGATGAATGAATCCCTTAACCTCCCTGGCGGTATGATTCTGTCTGGAATTACGTACCAAAAGCGGTACAATTATTTGCATGGAAATTTGGCGTTTTATACTGTAGGCCTGCAATTCTTAGGAATAACTTGCTTAAATCTGTCCAAACAAGACATCCCGGGTATGATAAAGTTTGAAAAACAAAATCATAATTTTTTATATAATAAAAAACTATAAATAATTATAACAAATTATAATGTAATTATAATAAAAAATATTCAATAATGTAATCAACTCAAAAACACTGAAATTTGCTCAGTTGCAGAATTGTCGCTGTCATTATTATTATTTTTTTTTATGACGAATTTCCCCACAAATCGCTATCGCTCAATTCTGCAAGTGATTATAATTTATTATCGCTGTTTTCTAGCTGATCTAAAACCATTTTTGAAATAAAGGGACACTTTTGGTTGCTATGGACAATCTACAGTTTCCAGGCAGAAAGAACAGTTTTTATTATATAAAAGGACATGTAGGGCACAGGACAGACCACTAGGGACAAGGGGGGTGTGTATTTTTTACATACAGTACTGTAATCTATAAGATTACATTGTACTGTATGTAAAGTGTTTGTTTACTTTTTTGAATTTGGCGCCGTTCTCCGCTCCCGTGCGTCGTAACGTCGCAGGGAACGGAGATCGGCGGCACACAGGGACGCTGTGTGAATCGAGCGAGCACCCGCTCGCTCACACAGTGTGGATGCATCGCTGGATCCAGGAAGAAGGTAAGACAGCGCGCGCTGAAGGCTCTGCATGGCTACCCCGAGCGTGACTCGGGGATACCGATCTCTGCAAAAAAAAAAACACCCCGAGTCACGCTCGGGGATACCGCCAGGGAGGTTAAATAAACATGGCCATGGAGTAGTTAAAGTAATGTAAATGCAAAGGGAATGAAGAAAGAATACGCTATTTCTGAAAATCCTTAACCTTGGTTTAGACTATCCCATTCATTTGATAGATATATATAGATATAAATCTATATTAATAGCTATATATATATCTATATATATATATATCTATAGATATATATATAGATATATATATAGCTATAGATATCTATATATATACTGTATATACAGTATATATATTTCGCTATATATATATACACACACATTGGGGAAGATTTACTATAACTGGAGCACTCATAATCTGGTGCAGTTGTGCATGGTAGTCAGCTTCTAACTTCAGCTTGTTCATTTAAGCTTTGACACTAAGGCCGGGTTCACACTGGTACGACAAACGCACTGACATTGGGAGCACATGTCGCATGATGTGTATAAATGAATGGTTCCCTATGAGAGCCATCTTAACTGGTCTGACACAAGTTGGTGCGACTTTGAAAAAGGTTCCTGCACTACTTTTGGTGACTTTGGGGGTGATTTCAATAGACATCTTTGCATGGACCCACACAGATGTCTTTCAATTTGCCCCCCAAAGTCATGCGGCTTTCAAATCTTACGAGTTCAGATGACAATTTCAAAGTCGTGTTTAGTGTGAACGCGAGGCCTAAAACCTGGAAGCTGATTGGTTTCTTTGCAGAGCTGCACCAGATTTTGCATGCTCCAGCTTTAGTAAATCTTCCCCAATGTATTATAATTTATATCTATGAAATTCAATCAAATGTACTATTTATCAAAGATTTACTGGGCTCTATGCCCAATTAAAAATATTTAAGCGTTCACCTAAGCAATATTCTACAGGATTTGACCTTCAGTTCCTTTATTCTACTTACAATAGGATGAATATGCACTAAGTGAAATCGGCTACCAGTGAACAGCAATCAAATCTCACATTATCAGTAAAGGATAACATTAACCCTGCAGGTGAATCTGTTGACAGAAGCTCTCCATGGTGCTGAAACAGTGATTATACATGATTCCAGCACTAGGAAAAAAATGGCCTTCCTAGAGTGAACTTGCCCAGCACTTCAGGCATGCAGGTCAGAATCCCCATATACTATGTTGACACCAGCCCTTGGTCAGCACTAGGGATGCTTTGAGAGGGCTTTCCCCTTAAAAAAGCATCCTTCTCCCAAAGTACCCATGCTGATGTTACCATTTGACATTTGGTACCAAGCAGGGACAGTTATGTCAAGGAGAAATCCCTCACTGCACATCATACTGACAGAAACTAACCAGGTAAATCTCCAAAAGCAACACAGACAAAAATAAAACATATTTTTTAAATAATATTTTTTAAATCGGGTAAAAGAATGTTGGAGGCCTTTTATTACTGCCTGCATTCCTGTTGATGTGCTTAAGTATTCTTTTTAGAGTAAAATTTCACCACATTCACTAAGCTCTGGGGGAAAATTCCCTTGCATCGTGAAACCTACCTTACAAAGTAAACAGAATATCTGCTTTTAGCAAATCAACCATATTAAAGGATAAGTTCACTGTTACAAAATAAATTAATAAATAAATGCTTGATTTTGCAGAAAAAAATTGCATTGTCACGGGTGGGGGGGAGCAGGGGGAAAGGGCGGAACATGTTAAATATTACATTCTAGTATTTAGGTGTAACACGTTACTAAAACTGAACATAGCCTTTACGTTATTTCACAAGAAACATTGTAACAAACAGAATCAGAAAAATTGTGTGTTCATGAGTGTGTTCATGATGCTAAAAGGCAAATGGGTTGACTTTAACATAAAGGTCCCATGTGCCTATTCATCACATTTGATGACGATTCCATTTGGTATCATCCATTCCTGTTGAAGCTACACTATACTAAACATATTTTTCTTTAACCTCCCGAGTCTGACTCGGGGTAAGATTTCTGTGCTACGATCGGTAACCCCGAGTCAGACTCGGGCTCGCCTCGCAGCATCCACAGAGACTGTTTACTTACCTTCTCCGTGGATCCAGCGATGCATCCGCGATATGTGAGCGAGCGGGTGCTCGCTCGATTCACACAGCGTCCCCGTGTGCCGCCGAGCTCCGTTCCCTGCGACGTTACGACGCACGGAGACGGAGAACGGCGCCAAATTCAAAAATGTAAACAAACACTATACATACAGTACACTGTAATCTTGTAGATTACAGTACTGTATGTAAAAAATACACACCCCCCATGTCCTTAGTGGTCTGCCCTGTGAACTACATGTCCTTTTATATAATAAAAACTGTTCTTTCTCCCTGCAAACTGTAGATTGCCCATAGCAACCAAAAGTGTCCCTTTATGGCAAAAATTGTTTTAGAGCAGCTAAAAAACAGCGATAATAAATCAGAATCACTTGCAGAATTTAGCGATAGCGATTTGTGGGGAAATACGTCATTAAAAAAAAAAAAATAATGACAGCAAAAATTCTGCAACTGAGCAAATTTCAGTGATTTTGATTTGATTACACTATTGAATAATTTTTACTATAATTAACCACTTAAGACCCGGACCAATACGCTGGTAAATGACCCAAGGTGTTTTTGCGATTCGGCACTGCGTCGCTTTAACAGACAATTGCGCGGTCGTGCGACGTGGCTCCCAAACAAAATTTGCGTCCTTTTCTTCCCACAAATAGAGCTTTCTTTTGGTGGTATTTGATCACCTCTGCGATTTTTATTTTTTGCGCTATATACAAAAATAGAGCGACATTTTTGAAAAAAAAATACTATTTTTTACTTTTTGTTAAAAAAAAATCAAATAAACTAAATTTTAGTCAAACATTTAGGCCAAAATTTATTTAGCCACATGTCTTTAGTAAAAAAAAAATCGCAATAAAAAAAAATAGCTACCTAGCGGGAACAGCGACACTAATACAGCGATCAGAAAAATTATCGCTTAGTGACGCTGGCAATAGGGAGTGAAAGAGTTAACTAGGGTGGTGATCAGGGGGTTAAAACTTTATTAGGGGGGGGTGGGGGGGCTATTCTGAACCTAACACTAACTTATTTTACACTGCCTGTCACACTGACACTAAATGCAGTGATTAGATCACTGCATTCAGTGACACTGTGACAGGGGGGGTGAGGGGGCAGATCGCAAGGGGTTAAGTGTGCCTATGTGTGTGTATGTCAGTGTAGTGTTGGTGCAGGACTTACTGTGAGGTGTTTCTCCCATCGCAGCGGTTGGAAATACTGCTGCGATGGGAGATTACATCACTTCCCCCTTCCTGTGTTTACACAGGAGGAGGAAGTGACAGAAGGGGGAGCGCGCGCATTGGCTGGGAGCAATCGCGGGGGGGGGGCGGGTAAACGCCGACATCCGCCCGCTCGTCCCGGATCGCTCCCGGAGCCAGGGGGACCCCCGCACGCCGCGGAGGGGGTCCCGATGGGACCCCCGAACCGCACTTAGGCGGGGACGTAAATTTACGCCCTTGTGCCTGTACGAGCCATTCTGTGGCCGTATATGTGCGTGCGGGGGTCCTTAAGTAGTTAAATTGTTAATTGTTTATTTGTTATAATTTTTTATAATTATTTGTTATATTTTAATTTTTAATAAAAAAATAAAAAGAATCATACCCGGGATGCCTATTAGACTCTTGTTTGGATAGATTTAAGTGAGTTATTCCTAAGAATTACAAGCCTACAGTATAAAACGCCAAATTTCCTTGCAAATAATGGTACCGCTTTCAGCACCTAAAATCTGAAAGAATCATACCGCCAGGGAGGTTAAATGCCCCACATTATTCTGCATGAATTCAAACTCTGCCTTTTAACTTCTATTAGGATGGACAAAGCAATGGGTAAGTGTACCACTTCTAATTCAACTGTAATTGAGTGGCTGTTCGCAAGTCCAATTATGATCAACTGCTGCAAACATCCAGGCAGCTAGACTACAGCACACTCTAACCACTAACTCATTCAGCTCAGTACACTAAATTAACCCCATTGTTTAGGACGTATTTTAGAATTTCTTTTAAAGCACCTCCCGTATCTCTCTAAGTGGGTTCAGCCTAATAGATGATTGTTGTAAAGGATTGTAACACAATGTTCATCAGTTATTTGTTCAACAGTTATTTGTTATTCATTTACTACCCTGAGTATTTTGAGTGACATGACTTTTCACTGCATTATTTAACAACCAGGAGAGGATATAAATGCCACATTAGAGGCCTAAGCTATTGAGATATTTAAAAAAAGACTGGGCAATTGTAAAATTCAGATAATAACTTTATGTGAAACATTTTATGTTGATAGGTTAAATTATTAGTTCTTGCCAAAAGGACAATCTATGATTTTGTACCTAACCTTGGCCACTTTTACGGCCCTTTATAGTGTCTTGAAAAAGTATTCACATCCCTTGAAATTTTCCACATTTTGTCATGTTACAACCAAAAAGATAAATGTATTTTATTGGGATTTTATTTGATAGACCAACATAAAGTGGCTCATAATTGTGAAGTGGAAGGAAAATCATAAATAGTTTTCAATGTTTTTTTTTACAAAATAATATCTGAAAAGTGTGGTATGCATTTGTATTCAGCCCCCTTGAGTCAATACTTTGTAGAGCCACCTTTCTCTCCAATTACAGCTGCAAGTCTTTTTGGGGATGTCTTTACCAGCTTTGAACATCTAGATAGTGACATGTTTGCCTATTCTTCATTTAAAAAAGCTCAAGCTCTGTCAGATTGGATGGAGAGCAAACCGTCTGTGAACAGCAATTTAAGTCTTGCCACAGATTCTCAATTGGATTTAGGTCTGGATTTAACTGAGCAATTCTAAAACCTATACAGTATATGCTTTGATCTTTTTGGATGATGGATTGAACAGTGCTTCGTAAGATGTTCAAAGCTTGGGATTTTTTTTTATAACCTAACATTTCTTTAAACTTCTCTACAACTTTATCCCTGACCTATCTGGTGTGTTCCTTGGCCTTCACAATTCTGTTTGTTTACTAAGGTTCTCTAACAAACATTGGGGGGCTTCACAGAACAGCGGTATTTATACTGAGATTAAATTACACACAGGTGGACTGTATTTACTATTTAGGTGACTTGGTGAAGGCAATAGTTACATTTTTTACATATTTTAGTTAGGGGTATCAAAGCAAAGGGGGCTGAATACGAATGCACACTACACTTTTCAGATATTTATTTGTTAAAAAAAAATGAAAACCATTTATCATTTTCTTTCCACTTCACGATTATGTGCCACTTTGTGTTCGCCTAGCACATAAAGTCCCAATAAAATACATTTATGTTTTTGGTCGTAACATGACAAAATCTGGAAAATTTCAAGGGGTGTGAATACTTTTTCAAGGCACTGCATGGGACAAGAAAGAATTGTGGGGAGATTACACATATTAACCCAGATGATTTAAGTAACATAGCACAATCAAAATTCCTTAACCACTTTCCGTCCACACTATAGCCGAATGACCTACTTTGCCGGGAGGCCGTCATATGAAATCCTCCTGTGCTCGAGTGACCAGCGTGCCCCATGCAGGGCCCGGCGGTGAGCTCTGTGATCAGTGAGTCAATGAGACTCAGTTGATTACAGACTGGAGTAAGACCACGTGATCAGATGTCAGCCAATGACAGCTAATCATGTGATGTAAACAGAGTCTGTAATTAGCTTTTTTTTCTTCTCACGCTGGTAGTGTGAGGAGAAAAAAAAAGCCAATCACCGGTGGCTGTCAGAGGAACATTGGTCACGATCAAGAAGAGAAACTGCCGCCTCATCTGTGCCCACCTGCCAGTGCCACCTATCAGTGCACAACAGTTCCGCCTACCAGTGCCCACAATTAACACCTATCAGTGCCCACAGTGCCACCTATCAGTTTTACCTATCAATGCCCATCAGTGCCACCAATCAATGCTAACAATCAGTGCCAATCAGCGTCTCATCACCAGTGCTGCCTATCAGTTTTACCTACCAGTGCTCATCAGTGCCACCCATCAGTGCCCATCAGTGCCGCCCATCAGTGCAACCCATCAATGCCACCTTTAAGGGCCCATCAGTGCCGTCTCATCAGCACCACCTTATCAGTGCCCATCAATGCAGCCTATTAGTGCCCATTAGTGCAACATCATCAGTGCCCATCAGTGCAGCCTCCTCAGCGCCACCCTTAAATGCCATTATTTAGGGCCCATCAGTGCAGCCTTATCAGTGTCCATCAATGCCGCCTTATCTGTGCCTATCAGTGCCCATCAGTGCAGCCTCATCAGTGCCCATCAATGCAGCATATCAGTGCCCATCAGTGCAGCCTCATCAGCACATATCAATGAAGGATAAAAATTACCTGTTTGCAATTTATAACAACCTTTTTTTTGTTTGTTAAGCAAAAAATAAAAACCCCAGTAGTGATTAAATACCACCAAAGGAAAGCTCTATTTGTGTGAAAAAAAATCATAAAAATTTAATTTGGGTACAGTGTTGCATGACTGCGCAATTGTCATTCAAAGTGTGACAGTGCTAAAAATGTATCTGGGCAAGAGGGGGATTTAAATGCCCAGTAAGCAAGTAGTTAAATAGCCACACCCCAAGAGTCGGGTAAGACTAGGCAATTTCAGAATCATGGACTAGAAAATACAAGTTATCTTGTATCCATAATATTCATAACTAGAAAAGGTACAATTTCTGGGGAAATTGTGTGACGTGTTCTTGCCTTCACCAATACTCCTGACTGGAGACGGTGCCCCTGGAGATGTAAATGTGATCCAACAGTGTGTCGATCCATTTCGATCCATTGCCCCATCAAAAACTACACCATCAAAACTGCACCATCCTATTTGCCCCATCAAAAACTGCTTCCTATGGATGGGTTGCTATGGGCTGGTTGCTATGGGCTGGTTGCTATGAATGGTTGCTATTTGCAGAGTATGCAGAAGTTACGCAGAGCAAAAAAAACCATAGCCATATCACCTCACAGCTGTGTGGGAGGAGCTATAGAAAGCCATCACAGCTGTGTGGGAGGAGCTACAGAAAGCCCCTTAGCTGTGTGTGAGGAGATATTTTCCTCAGCGTCTCCTATGTAAACACATGCAGGCAGCCTCTAAGCACAGACTCAGATTCTGGCTGTTTTGAAAACTTGTGCTTCTTCAAATGATTGTATTTTAAAAACTATAAATCGTACAGCGAATATCTTTATATTTTACGAATAACAAGACCCAGACCTTCAATTTGATGTATAGTATGTCTCTGAAATATTAAAATTAAAGGCACAGTCGCAGTTTACATATTCCCTTGCAAATTTCAGTTTTCAAGATTTTGACGTCCATTGACTTCCATTGAAATGATGGATGGCGTGTGTTGCAAACAAATGACCGTATCTTGAATACTCTTTGAATGAACGCTTAGCCGTCGACACATTTAGTGGCAGCAGGGACAGCTGAACATTTTGATATAAGATTTGTGTAGGTCGGCCTAAAAATGAGGGAGTGGTCGCAGTTTGGAAATCATGTAATGATTTTTCAGTTTTTGACATTCCACACTGTAAGCTTCACCATTCATTCCTATGGGAAAATTTCACCGCAAAAATTACGATATTTCGCGAACGATTTGGCGAAACGTTCCACAAAGTAATAGCCCACTATTCGGGAACAATCCGCACATTTTGATATATTACTCATCTATGTAGTGTAAAAACTGTGGGAGGAGTTAGGGTGGTAAATTTGGCTATAAGAATAAGAATAAGAATATATATGTGAGAGAATAGTAAGTGATCTTCCTATGCAAGAACACTTAATAAAGGGGCAATAGGAGCAAAAGGAGAGAGAATCATACAACAGGAATTGGTCTAGCAACATCTATCCAGTGGAAAAGGGTATTTCACAGACTATAGCAAAGAACAAAATGAAAAGTGCATTCCCCACTGTACTAGGACTGTGCACCCTTTTTTTTTTCTTCTTCTTCTTTGCAAATTTCTAAATCACATTGACACACAAAACTTAAATTGCATATAACCAACGTCTGTCCTGGCCCTGTAACAATGTATTTATGTATATTGTTAGTCAATGTGACAGGGCCAGAGCATTTATTCTGAATGTGAGATATAATTTAGAAAAAAATAATACATTAACATACTAGTCTGACAGGATACTAATGATCTAAGGCATTATAGTGTAACTCATTCATAGAAAATAGACTTGACACAATGTTAAAACCCCCGACATCTCTTAATGGCAGCATGACATCTAAATATGCCCTACTCTAATTTCGTTATAGAAAGAGTTGAGCACTCTTTGCACTGAAAATGCTTGATACAGACTTCAGTCTATTCAAATAATCAATTTGAAGAAGCATTAACAGCATATTCCTGCCATAGATAAGTAATTCCGCTTACTAGATAGACAAGAATGTTTTTGTCTGCCGCCACATGTCTTTGTTACTAAATATGCCATTTATACTTCACGTTAAGCATTGATGTTTCTCGCTTGCACAATTAATGCATATTTAACTGCCTATAGCATATTTCACCTACGCAACATGTGTAATTATTACATATTTATATAATTTTCTTAACAAACTGTTTTAACACCACACGTTAAATCATTGTTTTTTTTCTGTGAAGGTGGCAGATACATTTCAATCAGCAGGAAACTCTCACAGCTGAAAACTTTGCACATAATTGTCATTCCATGCTGTTCTCTCGCTTAGCCTAAATAGTGTAATTTTTCTTTCTTTTTATTTTTTAGTTATGCTTGGCTAAATTGCCTGGAAGGATAAAAAAAAAATCAGAGATCCCCCATGAATCACTTCATCTAGAGGAAGATTTATTTTTTGCCGACAAATTTAGATATTACATTGTCTATTTCTTTTGACAAGTACAATTAGAAATGATATGCACCCAAATTATATTATGTCTTTCTGATCAAACAAATAACATATCATTTCATGAAGTTCAAATTCAGAGACAGGAAAGCACATATTGTGCACTGGCAATGATTTATTTTGCATATTTAATAATATGAATACAATTATATTTTCTCACTAAGAAGGGGTGAATCAAAGCCTAATGTTCCCCCCTTCAGTGCTATATCTATACACTGTTCTGACCTAAGACTTCAGAAAAGTTGCTCTAATTTGATGCAATTTGAAAAGCCACTACATCTCTATTTCTGCTCTAACTTGGACTCTGAACAAACCCAGTTAAAAAAGATGAAAGAAAAAATGTTTTGAAACTGATAAAATTGTGATTCTAAGATTTTTTTTAATTTAGAGTAGGAATGGGCCGAACGACCCCCACGTGATACCTACCGGAGCATGATGGGACTGCGACGTCACAAGACAGGCCTATATATTTCGCTGCGAGCCGCGCGCCCGGCATAACAGCGGAAGGATGAGTTGCGTCAACATCTGGAGAGCAGAAGAAGAAGAAGATGCCGACGTCGCAGAAGAGGGGACCGCCGCCGCTAGTAATTGAGCTAACACACGAAGATAGCGGCGGCGAGTCCTGAAGAAGAAGAAGACCCCCGGAGAGCGGAGAAGACCCCCGGAGAGCGGAGAAGACCCCCGGAGAACGGGAGAAGACCCCGGAGAGTGGGAGAAGACCCCCCCGCCGCCGAAGACGTCGAAAGAAGCCCGCCGGGTGGTGGGCGCTTTTATCAAAGCGCCCCCCCGGCGGCGGAAGAGAACCAGACGGCGGCACCCACCCCCCACAGAAGCCCGCCGGAGGGGGGCGCTTTTATAAAAGCGATCATACACACCCCCCCCCCCGGCGGCCAACTAATAAAATATTTCAATACCCTGTGTGGTTTATTTGTGTTTACACTTTTTATTTGCAGGTGAATGGGTAGGGGTACGATGTACCCCATACTCATTCGCTTAGGGTGGGGGGCCGGTATCTGGGGGCCCCCTTATTAAAGGGGGCTTCCAGATTCCGATAAGTCTCCCGCCCGCATACCCCGACAACCAACGGCCAGGGTTGTCGGGAAGGGGCCCTGTCCTCATCAACATGGGGACAGGGTGCTCTGGGGTGGTGGGCCGCAGTGCGCCCCCTGCCCCAGAGCACCTAACCCCCCCATGTTGAGGGCATGCTGCCCGGTACGGCTCAGGAGGGGGGGGGGGCGCTCGCTCGCCCCCACTCCCTTCCTGACCGGCCGGCCGGCGTGCTTTGGATACGGGTCTGTTATGGATTGTGGGGGACCCCCACGCCGTTTTTTCGGCGTAGGGGGGTCTCCTTACAACCCATAACAGACCTAAGGGCCCATTATGCTCCTGAGGGGGAACCCATGCCGGATTTTTTTTTAAATCCGGCGGGGATTTCTCCTTCAGGATTCATAACAAACTCCGCCCACGTGTAGAATTGGCGGGAATCCGCGTCGGATCCCCGTCGCTTCTATGACGGCTTTGTCTCCATCGCGGCAAGCCAGCTCGGCGCTGGCTCTCGCGATGGGGCTCGCAAGTGCTCAATCTCGCCGAGAAAGGGAGCGAGATTGACACAATATCCCAGTCACCTACTGTATATGAGATTTTATTGACTGTTTATTGTGTGGTAATGTGCAGTCATAAGGGAGGGTATTTCTTGGCAGACATCCTGCTCACTTATTTGTCAACACCAAACAGAGGGAGTGGCATGTCCAGTAAGTTATATTAGACAGCCACCTGGACAGTGACCAAGGTAGAGAATGCACATGCTGTGTACAAATAAGGCTAAATACAACTGGTTGATTTTCGCTTAACAATATACTTATTCAAACCTTAAGAATTCCTCTATAAACCTGCAGTGTTCTGGTTCTGTCAAGCTGCAGACACTTGGACTTCTTCTTCTAGACCCCCTGCCCGGTTGCCGGGAGAGCCACTGGGAGTCTATATTAGAGCTCCAGTAGTCTGTGAACAGTGAAAGTTTGTGGACATCAATACTGTATAGGTTATTTCACATTCCTAATTTTCTTTTACTAACGTTCCACTGGCCCATGCTATGAGCTGTTTCTGTCATGATAGCTTTTAATACCCAAGGCCTCCAGAAAATAACCAGAGCACTAATCAATGTTATAGCTCTCACGGAGTCCTGTGATCTCAAGAATATTTCTCCTTGGATGATTTTTGAAGTCCTCTACCTGATTGGTAAGAACTTTTTGAAATAGTTTTATATGTTTCTTAATCACTGCTTTGAAGTGTTCCAGTTTATCCTCAAAGGTGGAGATGTGGTGCTTGGTATTTATGAGGCACTGGGCTTGTTCCAGCATACCTTGTCACAGCTGTTGTATACCTTACCTTGAGACACAACTTTATTAACTGCTGTGGTGAGGATGTTCAGGGCCAAAGTGTACTGCTAATACTGTCTGGGTATTGATTGCAACATTGATCTAGTAAAGGCCAGATATCAGGTCAAGCAGAACGTACCCTGTCCATGGGTGCCCAGGGGAGGTTAAAGATTCTCTTGTACACTATTTGACACCTGAGAATCTGGATGCCATCATACAGCTTGCGATTTAAGTAGACTGTCGCCTCAATTGAGAACTGGCTAAAACATTATCTACACTCTCCACCAGCACATATCAATTCTGCTCCAATCATTAGCTCCTCCTCAGAGCCTCCTGAACCTTCAGTGGAACCCATGAAGATGGTTTAGTATACGTTTTCAGCTTCTGAATGTGCTCAAACACAAATAAAAAGAGCGAAACAAGGTACCTCTGAACAATCAAGACAAACAATTAAATAAATAATAAATAAGTATATAAATGTACATATAAAGATAAAAGTGTGAAGATAAAAAATAATATTAACCGCTACCAGACTGCCCACCGCAAATTTAGTGCTGCAGGACAGGCTGGGTGCGCCAAACAACATTACATGTACGATGTGTCTTCTTCCTACACTGGGGCATCCATGCAGGCTGCCGGCGACCTGCTTCAATTGGACACTGGCAGCCGCTAATCATTGACAGTAGAGGCAGAATGGCGGTCTGTCTATGTAAACAAAGCAGACCGATGTCAGAGAGGAAGATGGAGATCTTGTGTTTCGCCTAAGCAGAAACACGGATCTCTGTCTTGCTTCAGTTAAGCCACCCCCTGCACAGTTAGTAATTACTTAACCCTTTAATCTACCCTGATGTTCCCTGCCAGTGTCATTAGTACAGTGAGATTGCATTTTTTTAGCACTGATCACTATATTAGTGTCACTGGTCCCCAAAAAGTGTCACTTAGGGGTTTATTTATGTAGCACTACCCCCAAAGGAGCTGCTGGATATTTTCGGGCGGCATGTTACCTCTATTTCCTCGCCGTCCAGGGTAAAAGATGAGAGTTGAAACAATTCAATGTCCACACGTTGCACTTCTTTTTCTAAGATTTATTTGCTGAATTTGGTAAAGAAATAAAAGGAGTGATTGAAGAGGTGGAAGGGTAACAGGTAGATAGGTTCATATGCATAATTTCAATCATGAAACACTCCTGTTTCCAGCAACACAGTTCTTGTCGCCACTCTAGCCAGAGTGGGTTTTACGCACCTGGATAGGTTTCTCTCACTAGTCTAGCAGCCGAAATGGCACACGGAATATGGTTCAGTCTCTGCCACAGACCTTCCCACAGATGGAGACACTTTCAGTCCAAAATCCCCGTAGCACAGGATTCAGCACCCGGATCTCTCCAGATTAACTTCTTGCAGAACTTAGAACTGACAGGCGATCACCATCAAGCCTTTCAGTAGCGGTGCATTCTTTGATGAAGTTTCCAGGCCTCTCCTGAGATACCAGCCTCTTGCTTGGTCCTCTCCAAGACAGGTCCTTTATCAAGCAGCTTCCTCCCTCCAGGACGGATGGCAAAGGATCACCCTGCAAGCGCAGACCCAGTCTGACTACTGGGCCTACTTGAAACGAATCACAACCCTGGACCAACATGGTCCTGGAGCCAGGATTACAGGAACACACACCCCCAGCCAGGAGGGCCACACATGGGGTGGTGGGACGAAAGACCAGCGACTGACAACCTCGTTCCAATGACGTCTGTCCCCAGCATACACAGCAGGATGATCAATCCCCACTGATTGGCTGCCAAGGAGGAACACCCAAATCCCCTTGACCTAGCTGCTGCCACCCTTGGCCTGGGGTGGTAACGACACCTCAGGCAAACAATGGTGATAACTCACAGAACAGCCATGGCTGGAACAGAGGCCAAAATTATACATGTCTGATTCGACTAACCCTCAGACTTCCCTCTAAATTTAAAGCAGTGCCAGCCCAACAGGAACAGGCCTCTTCATTTACTAAAGACAAAAGTAAAGTAAAAAATATAGGTTTCTTTTCAAAATTGTCTGCCTTTGTTTATTTATAGCACAAAAAAATAAAAACTGCAGAGGGGATTAGGTACCACCAAAAGAAAGTTCTATGTGGGGGGAAGGACATGAACGCGCAATTGTCAGTTAAAGCAAAGCAGTGCTGTATCGCAAAAAATGGTCTGGTCATGAAAGGGATGAAACCTTCCGGTTCTGAAGTGGTTAAAGCAGTTGTAAACCCTTACATATACCAACTGAAGTGACAAGCCTTGGGTGATCCACAGAGATAAAACAAATCCTCCCACATACACTGTACCAGTTTATCTACAGCCATCTCTTCTCTTCAGCCTTCTAAAGCATACATTTTACAAAGCATCTCTAGTTCTGGCAGGCAGGAGTTCTGGCAGGCAGGATGCAGGAAGCTGACACTCACTGCAGGGCACATAGCAGGGAACTGACTGTTACCTGAGACCTGAATGGAGGGAAGGGACAAATCCCCCTTTACACAAGTTCATAGGCAAACATGCACAGCTGAGGCTGTGAAAAACAGGCTGTGTGCTGGAGCACCCCACCTCCTCCGTCTCCCTCCGTCTCTTGGAGTCAGCATTATTTGGCAGAAAGTGCAGTGTTATCAATCTCAAATTGCAACAATAATTCAGGGTGATGCAGAGGTTTAAATTTCACAGCATCAGGAAAAAAGCATTTTTTTAGTCTGATTGTTCTAGCCCAGGGGTGGCCAAGCAGTGGCCCGGGGGCCACATGTGGCCCGTGGAGCCCTCTGATGTGGCCCTCGACCTCTTGCTCTGGAATAGCAGGTTGGCAAGCCCAGATCGCAGGTTGCAGACCCGCCATACCATGGCACAGTGTTGTGAATGAAGCTGGTGGTAGAGGAAGAAAGTGGCTACGGAGTCCCATAAGCCAATGTTTTCTCTACAGGGCTGGCTTTTGCCACAGGCGGAATCTATGACAAAGTTCAGCAAACCCGCAGGATAGACACAGGTGCACTACGCTGCACCCGCGGTGTGGGTAAAACGCAGCGCATCAGTGTGAAAGCAGTCTTGCGCCCTTTTCACACGACCAGCCCGACCAAATGGGACCCTCAATTCACCTCTACAGAGTGACAGATGTCTGTTTACACCCACCTACCTCCAATCCGAAAAACAGAGGGGAATTCGTCCCCTTCCATCTGGGGGGATTGGAGGGCCTATAGAGTAGACGTGACCTGTCATCCTCCAGCTCCGCTCATTGTGGCCCGCGACTGGTTACCAAGTTGCTTAAGTGGCCCTCACTCTTCAAAAGGTTGGGCACCCCTGTTCTAGCCCAATGCTTTGTAAACTCTGAAGCGAAGGGACAAACAGTTCATGAGCGAGATGGGACAAGTCTTTTAAATTAATAAGGGTCCTCTTTTTACACCAGCTGTTGTGAAAATTATTGATGGTGGCAGACTGCAATTGTATGTCAGCAGTGTGTACAGTAATGGCCCATACACACGATCCGAATATCGGACGAAAACGATCGTCCGATGATGGATCGTACGATTTTCGGATCGTGTGTACACTACTTTCGACAGCCGATCACGACCGTTCATCCGATTAAATTCGATCGGACAAGCGCGAAAATTTTTCTCGTCCGATGTCCGATCGTCCGATTTTCGTTTAGTCAGTACAGCCGTCGTCCGACAATACAATACAAATACATTACAACACGTGACATCACTTCCGATCGTTTTTTTCTATCGTACGATAATTTTCGTGAGTTTAAAAACCTATTGTATTTTACTTGCGATTATTAAGCGAAAAAAGTCGTACGATCCGTCGGCCGATATTCGGATCGTGTGTATGGGCCATAAGGCTAACTATGCATCACTGGGCGTAACCAGTATTGAGAATGATGAAAGATGATGAAATCATGTGAATTCTAACTGACTAGGGCTTATTTGATAAAAATCCAATACTCTGTTTCACAAAATTGAGCACATTCTAATTTTTGCCAGTTTATCTATCAGGGCTTGTGGAATTGTAGTATTGAAGGTAAAACTAACTTCCCGCTCCCCCAAAAACAATGAGTAGGAGCCAGATGAACTACCTATTACATATTATCTGCATTGGATCTATTCTGTCTGTATGTATACTGATGGAAGTCCACTGTAAAGTTGTGGGATTCAGCTACAAGGCTTTCAGGGTTCACTTTCTGCATGGTCACTCTGAGGAGCAATTTACCTGGTGGAGAGGTAAGCCTGGTGCCAGAGGAGGTTATTTCTCATGCCTGATTTGTGGAGTTTAGAGCCATTACAAGAGCAAATGATTTCTCAAGCACTCAAAAGCCCTGGCCTATGGCATCATAAGGGGGGTTTCTTAGGTTTACCATGTCTCCCTCCCTCTAAAAAGGTTACCTACACTACTCAGCTCTTCCGTAAACAGACCTTCTGGGCTGAAGCCTACCTGGATTCCAGAGCTGCTGCTCATTTCATTGATCAAAGCCTAGCTTCTAAGCACCAAATTCTGCTGATAAAAAACATTTCCCATTTTAGTGGTCGAATAGCACAGCAAATCTATAGCCTATCTACCATATAAACTCGAGTATAAGCCAACTTTTTCAGCATTTTTTTGGGGCTGAAAATTACCCCCTCGGCTTATACTCGAGTCAGTACCTTGCCCATTGCAGAATCCGATCTGTGAACCCGGGTCTGTGACAAAGACGGCGGCCATGCAGTTTTAAAAAATCGCGCTCCTCTTTGTGCTGTTCCGTAAAAGCGGGACACTCGGTTTCCCAGCAAACACTGTGTTCAGTGTTCCGCCTATCACGATCGGCCTATCGTCTATCAGTAGTTTGTAAAAGTAGGAATAACATTTTGGGGTTATATGTTTTCTAATAGAAGATTTGTTCTTTCTTTACTGCAGAGATTTTCTGAAAATAAATCAATTTGTGTTATAAACATTGTGAATAGTAAATGCGCTTAGTTATTTTTACAGGTTTTAGAGGACATATAATACTTCTTAAATGTTTCACAAAGTGTTTCTTATTTTAGATGAAGCTGACAATTTTAAAGCAGTTTTGTCTTTTAAAGTAGAGCTATGGTGTGCTATTAATATATATATATATATATATATCAATGTGCTGCAGTGCTTCATTATAAATGCATCTGCAGTTTTCTCTCAGTACTCTAATAACTATTGAGCCTGCTGGCTAAGTTTGCCTAATGCAGCTTTCTGTAATGTGATGTGATACTGCACTGCTCTAGAGTTTAGAGCTTGCCAATCTCATGTAGCATGCTTGCATTATAGTGGGATGGAAATACACTATATTACCAAAAGTATTGGGATGCCTGCCTTTACACGCACATAAACTTTAATGGAATCCCAGTCTTAGTCCATAGGGTTCAATATTGAATTGGACCACCCTTTTCAGATATAACAGCTTCAACTCGTCTGCGAAGGCTGTCTACAAGGTTTAGGGGTGTGTCAATGGGAATGTTTGACCATTCTTCCAGATGAGCATTTGTGAGATCAGGCACTGATGTGGACGAGAAGGCCTGGTCTCCGCTCTCATTCATCACAAATGTGTTCTATCGGGTTGAGGTTAGGTCTCTGTGCAGGCCAGTCATGTTCCTCCACTCCAAACTCGCTCATCCATGTCTTTACGGACCTTGTTTGTGCATTGCACTGTATTTATTATTGCATTCTTTGTAGGGTTGAAATGTTGGCGATGTTGCCTCAGCCTTGTATTTTCGAAAGGACAGTTTTGTTCTTTAATGTGCCTAATCCTAGTTATTTTATATACATGAAAGTATATGAAACAGCTCTAACACTAGGTGCCCTATAGAACTCACAATTGAAAGGTTTGATACAAGTGAAATCAGACCAGAACCTTACCCCTTCTGTAGTGCTCTCTATAAAGTGTTCTATTGGGCTCTTAGTTGCTAGAAACTTTACCATTGCAGACATCTCCAGGATCTTTCACACGTGATTCATTTATTTCAAATCCTTATTATACGCTGCTTAGAACTACTTACATTTAAAAAAAGACGAACAGCAGCAACTTTTATGAAATATGGCATTGTTGCATTTTCTTATTGTGGTCTCTGTTAGGGTATTTTTTTTTTCCCCCAAGAAGTGTCAGATCTAAATCTGTTTATGATCTTTTAGCAGCGTAGCAAAAGATACAGTGAACTATGCATACATACTGTATGTCATAATTATCAAATTGATATCAATATACACACCCCAATAAATAGATGAGTTTTCAGTTATCAATATTTAATAATGTTATGTGCAATGTATTACTCCAGCATGCATAGAATAAAGTAACACATTCAAATTCTATTTAAAAATAAACACCGAAAAGATGAAAACCTGGCCATGAATTATTTATGTGTATGATTTTTGACTAGTGTTTTGCATTGTTAATATTGACAGCATCATTGTACACATTATTAAAAATGATTCCATAGACACAACATAACAACTGGAGTTATTACCATAAATGCATTACTTGCTATTCGATGCTAATCAGTCAATAACCATTAGGCTAATTTACTTGATAAATTAAATTATAATAATGCCAACATAAATGGAATTTCGTTATTTTTTTAGAATAAAAAAAAATATATATAAATTGATAAGCAAATGTACCCTGGAAACTGGAGACTTTTAGTAAGCAAATATTTTTATTAAAACCTGTTTATCATGTCGCCCCTATTGTCCTCTGTGTACCCTCCCCTCCCTAAAGACCACAATGATCATGTATCAGATCCCAAGATAGTACTGCTTCTTTAAATGTGACATATTTAGTATTTGAGTGAAATGTGGACCAAAATCATTTGTGTAAAGAAACTTCCCCCCAACACACACGTTTATTTGTGGGCGTGCGACTACACACAAATGGTTAATAGATTGTTGATTCTTTTTAGAGGGGTTCAATCTGCCTATAATGCCCTGTACACACAAGCAGAATTTCCGACGGAATTACGCTAAAGCTTGGCTTGCATACACACGGTCACACAAAAGTTCTCTGAACTTTCGAGCGTTAGGAACGCAGTGACGTACAACACTATGACGAGGCGAGAAAAAGAAGTTCAATGCTTCTGAGCATGCTTTGAATTTTTTCGAGAATGCATGTTTTTTCCCCTCGGAATTGAATACAGACAAACAGATTTTCCGATTTTTCCGATAAAATTAAGAACCAGCTTTCAAACTTTTGCTGGGGGAAATTCCAACAGCAAAAGTCTGATGGAGCATACACACGGAATTTCCCATGAAAAGCTCACTTCAGACTTTTGCTGGCGGAAATTCCGCTCGTGTGTATGGGGCATAAGTGTACTAAAGGATGATGTCCTATTCAAAAATACACGTAAAACATAATAAAAGAGTACACTTTATGCTGGAACAGCAAATCAGTATTCATTTCAAGCATCCACTTATGTTCAAAGCAATCACAGTATCTGTTGTTTTTATTGGTCCTAAAATGGAGCTGTGGCCACAATATGGAAATGTAAAAAAAATTATATTCTTAAAAAAACCTTTCACTAACCTTAGTAGCTGCAGGTACTGTGGAGTGAATAATCCTGAAATTTTGGAGCAGAAGCACTAAAGTCTTCGTTGGTTCTCTTAGCAGCTCTGCCTACCTTGTTTCCCCTCACAGAGAAACTGATGTGTTCACATTAGAGATTAACAGGTTTGAAGGCTACCAAGGCACTAATAAAAGTGAATCAATCCTCAGAATTACAGCACTGAGCCTAAATATTTTAAAGTCAATTAACAATAGAAGCTTTCTTAGTTGATTTCTCCTAGGTCACTTCTCATGATTCTCTTTTGAAATGTGTATGTATATATCAATTTACAGTCTGCAATACCGTCTCACCCTTGTTTTTCTCAAAGTGAATAATAAAGAATGTTAGAACTGGTACATGACAGTCTTCATGTACTGTGTATTGAAGATTTTAAAACTCATATGGATTCAATATATTGTGCTGTGCATTGTGCTAGTGTTTATTACCCTGGTCTGTATCCTTACTATGTTTTAATCTCTTTCAGGTCTTTTTCCAAGAAACAAAAGGGGGGGAAATGCAAAAACTGGCAAGGTCAGGAAAGAAATTAAACTATATTGTTATGCTGGAACAGTTACAAAATTGGGAAAGCTTTAAGTGATTTAAAACAAAGAAGTAATTACGAGAAATATACATTCTGTTCTTGCCTTGAGTGAGCAGTGAAGGTTGCATTCCTAGAATTTATTATGTGCATTACAATTTACTGATGGAATGGAAATTCATGTATAGTACAAAAAATGTTTAAATGACAAGAACATAGGTCACTTTTGAGATCACAAAACAAAAAAATATTTGTATCTACTCTTTGTATAGTTCATGGCATGTTGCAGTTTAGAATTTAAAATACATTCACGCAGTAGAGTAGAGCTGGGAGAATGTCAGTACAGAGCACAGATGTGTTCTGATTTTAAATTAAAATATTTGTTTTACAGGTTTTTTTATTTTTTTGCTGCAGCTAAAGGGCCAGATTGTCAGCGGCGATACAACGGAGTATCTCAGATACCCCGTCGTATCGCCTTTTGTTTTTGCCTCGTATCTATGCGCGTGATGCTTAGCATCACTTTTGCATAGATACGCTGCAACATCCGACAAGTGTAAAACCATTACACTTGCGGATCGTAGGTGTAATGACAACTCCGGCCACTAGGTGGCCTCTACGTTGTTTTCTCATTTGCCTATGCAAATGAGGCTAGTACGCCGATTCCCGATCACTTTTACGCCGCCCCGTCGTCGCGTACGTCGTTTTCGTCCGCGTAAGGTTACCCCAGCTTCTATGTGGAGTAACCTTACGAAGTTCCGTCGGATGCTGTCGGGTGCCGTCGGATGCCATGTTAAGTATGGCGTCGGGTCAGCGTTGGCTTTTTCCGTTGCTTACGTCGTTTTACTAACTCGTTTGCGAATAGGGAGTTGCGTAAATGACGCTCACGTCGTTTTGACGTCGGTTTCAACAACGCTTTCCGACGTGAGCTGGAGCATGCGCACTGGGCTTTTTCCCCGGCCGGCGCATGCGCAGTTCGTTCGACGCGGGGGCGCGCTTCATTTAAATACAAGCCGCATCATTTGAATTACGCGGTCTTACGCTGGGCCATTTTCACTACGCCAACGCAAACGACGGAGCAAATGCTTAGGGAATACGGCACTTGCTCTAGTACGATGCGGCGGCGTAGTGTAAATGGCTTACGCTACGCCGGCGAATTTCTTAGAGAATCTGGCCCTAAGTTTTTAAAATGCACTGTGTTACCCAAGAGTGTAACTTTTCTTCTTCATTGTGTTGCCTTATAGGAGTTTATGCGTAATCTCAATTTTCAACTGTAAATAGATATTTATATATATATATATATATATATATATATATATATATATATATATATATATATTTAGTGATATGAGATACTGGGTTTTGTTTTTACTAATGGTTTGATATAGCTTTATGTACACATCTATAGGAACACGGTGTGCAGTATTTAGTATAAAGAAATTCATTAATTTACCAGTTCCTTTTGAAGTGCAAGAATGTTAGATTGTGCTAAATGTGTATGTGTGTCACAGAAGATTCTCTGCTAGTTACCCGTCGTAAACTTATATGTGAGAAAGGACAACACCTCAATTAAGTTCCTTATTGCAGCCTATACAGGGCCGAAATAATTATCTAGACCAGGTCTTTTGAACTAACACTATATCCACTTCAAAGGATGAGCTCTTGATATGCAGAGAATATGGCCATCTGTTCAGGAATGAACAAGTTGTACAGGATATGACCATGCGTACCTAATGCCCTATTCAAGAGATGGTTATCACATGGCATAATTCATTTTCTCCAAAAGAGAGGGGGTGGTAGGGAGGGTCTGAGTTATGCTAAATCTAGGGGATGGGGAAATTATCCAATACTGGATGAGATATGCCCAGAGGGAGGAATGGGGTAAGATAGTTCCACCAATTGGGATGGCTCTATTCCAGTCTATGAAAGATAGGTCTATATTAGTTTAAGTCAAGGGAGAGAAATGAAGGGAGAAGAGCCAACGCCTACAGGGGGCCCTATGTTTTGTTTTTTTTTTGCTTTTTCTGTACAATAGATAGATTGCTGTGTACTAATTTAGACATTCTTACTACTTGCCAATACATTTTTGTTATTGTATTAAAGCGTTCACTCATGGTCAAAGAACTCTCATTAACCCAAATCATATCTGAGAAATATTAAATCTCAAAATATAACTTTTGGGTAACAATTGGGATACATACTTGAGACACAATCCTATAATATAAAAATATAAAATATGGTGTCTGCCATGCCTACTAGATGCTTGTGCCCATTAAATTGTTTAAGCCCTTCCCTACCCTTATGCCTACTATCCAGTTCCTTGCGCCTTTTACAAAAACTTTAGATGGCTTGCATTGGGCGTAAATGACAGCTCTTCTGATGGATTGATGTAAAAAACTATTTGATCTAACAATATTGACTTGATGTCTTCAAAATTATATTGCCATTCCAACAAAGAAGATATTGTATTTGACTCATACAAATTCTCAGAAGTACTTTTTTATGCATGTCTAATGGAAGATAAATGTAGGGTAACTGTTTAGGAGTGTATCTTTAAAGAGATATCTTCCTATCTTAGTCAAAATTCATTGGACCCTTTTTATTTTCACTCCTTCAGTTGTGTGTTTTCATGGCCTAGACTGGGCATCTGTCAGCTCAGGCTGAAGCTAAGAGAGATTGTGTGAATTGGGTTTTCTTTGGGCCTCTAAAGGATTTTATTATTCTGCTCTGAACTTACTTCAATGTATAATTGACAAACATTTGTCTCCAACAAATGATGCAAAATTAAAAACATCACTGTCCTGTACTAAGTTAAGTCACAGGCATGAATATGGATTGATATGCTTTATATCAAGGATATGCAATTAGCAGACCTCTAGTTTTTGCAGAACTGTCCCATGAGGCATAGCAAGACTCTGACAGCCACAAGCATGACACCCAGAGGCAGAGGCATGATGGGACTTGTAGTTTTGCAACAGCTGGAGGTCCGCTAATTGCATATCACTGCTTTATATGATATGGGTGCTTTATATTCTAGGTGGAGCCTGCTGTGACATCATCACACCACCAGATATTTTTATGTAGCCATTTTGTAGAGCGGCCAGAGTGTTTATACAAGTGCCATTCCATTTCATTCATTTTATATGAGTGTTACTCTTTGTTAAACAACTACCACCAAAAGAAATGCTCCATTTGTGGGAAACATTTTGTCCAGAACGGCTTACCAGACAGCCTTCTTATGATAGGAAGGTCAGAGAATTCCTCTGCCCCAAACGGCTATTGGAAGTTCTTCCAGTCAGTATACTTCTAATGCTGGCATAGTCACCTGAGGTGACTCAATGCACTCTCAATCATGAGGTTATATATTCATACCCAAAGGGAGAAAGAATCAACATAGTGTGTACCCATTTTACAAGATTACAAGATCAAGCAGCCTTTTAACACAATGCAGAGGATTTACATCATTTAGGTTCCACAGTGAGTATAACAAGCATGCATATACAGACCGATTTTACTGTCGTGGGTTTAGTAACACTTTGACCACTTACAGACACAAAGATTTGCCTGCTTAATGACCAGGTCATTTTTGCGATATGGCACTGCATCGCTTAAACTGACAATTACACGGTCGTGTAACTCTGTACCCAAACAAAATGCCTTTTTTTCTCCCACAAATAGAGCTTTCTTTTGGTGGTATTTGATCACCTCTGCGGTTTTTATTTTTTGCACTATAAAAAAAAAAAAGCGACAATTTTGGAAAACACAACAACATTATTTACTTTTTGCTGTAATAAATATCCCCAAAAATGTTTTTAAAGATCAAATGTCTTCATCAGTTTTGGCCAATACAGTATATATTCTTCTACGTATTCTTGGTAAAAAAAAAATCGTAATCGCAATCGTTTGGCGCAAAAGTTATAGCGTCTTCAAACTATTAAAAAAGAAAAATGGGTATTGCCACGCTGCCCGTATCTACAGGGATAAGGATATTAGTTGCAGCAAACACCAGATAGGTCAACCATAACCCAAAAAAATGATTGGAATAAAAATTAATGAGTGGTGCTCTATAATAAGTAAAATAATAATAGTGGGTACACAGTAAAACACATATGGAATAAATCCTAAATGCTAATACTAGAAAATAACCACTATAGATGAATAAATTATAATATATAAATTGCAAGTGGTAAAAGTGACAATAGTGAAATACAATCTTCAAATGGGATAATATTAAAGTGCTGGTGATAAAAATGTCCACATAATTAATTCTTCAAATACATATTTAAAGTGCTACTAGCAGAAAAAAAGTCCATATAAAGGTGAACTGGAGCCGTGAAGTGCGCCTCCAAATAACCAGTGTTGTAAGTAACGGAGTTACAATAAACGCAGTTACCTAATGCAGCCCCTTTTGAGGGTAACGAGTAATCTACCTGATTACTCTTCCCCTCACGGTAACGCAGTTCCCATTACTTGGGCGCCATTACTGCAATTACATCTACCGCCACTAGATGGCAGCAGAGTAATTGCTTCTGCCGGCGCTGTGAACATAAATATGGGTGGAACTCCGCTTTAGAATCATGTGACCGCTGTGATGGCCTGTCACAGCGGTCTGAAAACTCCCAATCGCAAGGAGCCCTGAATACAATGAGCCCCATCCGCCTCACACTGACCTATCACCGGGGAACAACTCACATCGATCACACACTGTGTGCGCAACCTGATCAATGATCCGGGGAACACATGGCCGGAACAAAATGTTCCACAGAACAAACGTTCCCTATACAACATAGTGTACACAGCGACATCTAGTGGTCAATGGTAAGTGCAGGACACCTATACAGACCAATGATCAGCAGGTTATTTTTGGTCAGTGATTTTATCTCTTCATCAGACAACAAAGAAAAATCTGACATCCCCATTCCAGATCCCTTGCATCCAATAAAGCTTATATAAGATAAATAAAATAATAAACAATAAACTATAGGAAATTCTTATAAAGCTTAATATAAAATTTTAAATTACAGACTCTGTAAACGTCAAGGGAATGTATATTATAAACATACATGTTAATCCAGCTTATAATTTGGATGTAATATGTAGCAGATGGATAAGGGTTTTAAGTCCTATTAGCTGCACATACATGGTGGGACGGATGCACCTAGGCTGGGATATACACAAGATCACCATTTGTTTCCGGTTTTCTTCTCTCAAGGATCTGGCATTCTTTTGTCTTGGAGTATTAACTCACTGCTCCCTGGCAAGCGCCCGTCATCTGCTTCTCAATAAAGCATTGTAGAATATTAAAAAAAAATTCAGTTACTTTGCTGAGTAACTAATTACTTTTTCAATGTAGTAACTGAGTCACTAACACAATTACTTTTTCAGAGAAGTAATTTGTAACTGTAACAAATTACTTTTTTAAAGTAAGATGAGCAACACTGCAAATAACACTCTGTGCAGATCAAGGAATGTATATAGTGACTAATTTCTTTCAGTGCAGTTACACCTCTGTGTAAGGTGGTCCCTTACCTTACAGCTGTAAGGTAACAGCTTGAGAGAATACAGAAATGACCAGAAGAGTCCGGGCCCTTTCAAGCAGGCAAGTAAAGGTTTCTCCTCTGTGTAACTCGGCAGTAAAAAATAGAGAGGAAGCTCCTTGCTGCATTGCTTCTCTACCCTGATTATTTTCACATGTGGTCTGCTTGTGCTCCCCAAACTTTGTCTTCAAACTATTGGATAGATTTATGGCATTTTTATTATTATTATTATTTTTTTTTACTAGTAATGGCAGTGATTAGTGATTTTTTGCGTTATTGCGACATTACGGCAGACAGATCGGACACTTTTGACACATTTTTAGGACCTTTGACATTATACAGTCATCAGTACTATAAAACTGCACTGATTACTGTGTAAATGTCACTGGCAGGGAGGGTGTTAACACTAGGGGGCGTTTAAGGGATTAAATGTGTTCCCTCATTTGTGTTTCTAACTGAGGGGGGATGGAACTGACTAGAGGAGGAGACATATTGTTGTTCCTAGCTAGTAGGAACATTTTACAAAAACTTGTCACTAAATGATATATTGCTCACACATGCTATGGTTATATGTAAAATTGCACCCCAAAATAAATGTTGCTGCTTCTCCTGAATACAGGGATACCACATGTGTGGGACTTTTTGGGAGCCTAGCCACGTACGGGGCCCCGAAAACCAAGCACCGCCTTCAGCATTTCTAAGGGCGTAAATTTTTAATTTCACTCCTCATTACCTATCACAGTTTTGAAGACCATAAAATGGCAAAATGGCACAAACACACCCAAATTACCCCATTTTGGAAAGTAGACACCCCAAGCTATTTGCTGAGAGGCATGTTGAGTCCATGGAATATTTTTTATTTTTCCACAAGTTGCGGGAAAACAACAAACTTTTTTTGCACAAAGTTGTCACTAAATTATATATTGCTGTCATGGACAACTTCAACCACCAGATGGCACTAGCGGTGCATCGGCGCGCACGGGGCGCGCACATTCGCGGTAACGGCGCGTGGGCACGTGCAAGCGTCACTCCGGCGCAAAAACAGGGCATTTAAACTTGCTGTGAGTCTTTGCCTCTTGCTGTCCGGTCTACAGCAGTTCCTAAGGTTACCTGTACCCATTTCTGTTTGCACCTGTTCCTGACAACCCGGCCTGTTCCTGATCCCTCCTGCCTGCCGCCTGCCCTGACCTTTGCCTGTTGACGATCCATCCGCCTGACCCTCTGTACCTTCAGTTTCCCACCTGTTGCCGACCTGGTCTGAACTCTGACTCTGCTTTGTCTGCCGCACCTGTACCTGGCCCACCAGTCTGCTGCGGACTCTCCTGCTGGGACTTATCTCCGCTGTACTACAGTACACCTCCCACGCTCTGGTGATCTCTCTGCTTTTAGTGCCTCCGCCTGCCGCCTGCAGCTTCCATTCTTCACCGGCTCCTCCACGCAGCACCGGAACCTCCTGAAGCCTTCCTGCCCAGCACCTGCGCTTCAACCGGCGCTCATGCGACTCTGCATTCCCGCACCCCCTGTCTGCTCTATCAGGGATCTCGGGATCAGAGGAGCAAGGGCAGACACTCCTTGCACGTCGGGCTCGCCTATTAGGTACGTGACAATTGCTCACACATGCCATGACCATACATAGAAATACACCCCAAAATATATTCTGCTGCTTTTCCTGAGTATGGGGATACCCCGTGTTTGGTACTTTTTGGAAGCCTAGCCGCATACGGGGCCCCAAAACCAAGCACTGTGTCACGTACCTGAAGGCTGAGCCCGACGTGCAGGGAGCGGCAGCCGTTTCTACTCTGATCCCGGAACCCCTAGTAGAGCAGACAGGGGGTACAGGAATACAGAGTCGCACAAGCGCTTGGTGTGACGCTGGTGCTGGGGCTGAATGACGCTTCTGCAGATTCCGAGGGAGCTTCTGGATAACAAGTGCAGGCTGGCGGTTCAGCAGGCCAGAGGTAACAGCACAGGAGGAAGCAAGCAGCAGCCGGTGGGGGGGTGTCCTGTAGTTCAGGCAGCAACAGGTCCCAGCAAGTCAGTGATGAACTGGTTCAGCGGATCAGGAGCAGACAAGGCTGAGAGGATAGAATGGTGGTTCAAGCTGGGTCAACAACGGGCGGGCAGCAGAGGTACCAGGAATGAGGCAGAGGGATGGTCAGAACTAGCCAAAGTCAGGGCAGGCGGCAGGCGGCAGGCGGCAGGCAGGATAAGACAGGAACAAGTCGGGTGTCAGGATCTGGTTCAAAGCAGAGGTAACAGGTACAGGTGGTCACAGGAAACGCTGTAGACCAGATAGCAAGAGACAAAGCTCTCAGAACGCTTAAATGTCCCGTTTTGGCGCCAGAGTGACGTTTGCACGTGCCTGCGCACCGTTACCGCCGGTGCGCACACCCACGCTTGCCGCGGTGCCGTGATCGTGCCAACCCGTGCACCATTGCCACGATTGCGCGCGCACCGTGCGCGCCGATGCGCCACTAGCGTCATCTGGTGGCCGAAGTTGTTCATGACAAACTGCCTTCAGAATTTCTAAGCTTTTGATTTCATTCCTCACTACCTATCACAGTTTTGAAGGCCATAAAATGGCAAGATGGCACAAACCCCTCTCCCCCAAATTACCCCATTTTGGAAAGTAGACACCCAAGCTATTTGCTGAGAGGCTTGTTGGTTTTTGGGGTCCCGTACGCAGCTAGGCTTCCAAAAAGTCTCACACATGTGGTATCCCCGTACTCAGGAGAAGTAACAGAATGTATTTTGGGGTGTAATTCCACATATGCCCATGGCATGTTTGAGCAATACATCTTTAGTGACAACTTTTTCCCGCAACTTGTGTCAAAATATAAAATATTCCATGGACTCGACATGCCTCTCAGCAAATAGCTTGGGGTGTCTTCTTTCCAAAATGGGGTAATTTGGGGGTGTTTTGTGCCATCTAAGCATTCCATGGCCTCCGAAACCGTGATAGGCAGTGAGGAGTGAAATCAAAAATTTACACCCCTAGGCTTCCAAAAAGTCTCACACAAGTGGTATCCCCGTACTCAGGAGAAATAACAGAATGTATTTTGGGTTGTAATTCCACATATGCCCATGGCATGTTTGAGCAATATATCTTTTAATGACAACTTTGTGCAAAAAAAAAGAATTGTCTTTTTCCCACAACTTGTGTCAAAATATAAAATATTCCATAGACTCGACATGCCTCTTAGCAAATAGCTTGGGGTGTCTACTTTCTAAAATGGGGTCATTTGGGGGGGTTTTGAACTGTCCTGGCATTGTATGCACAACATTTAGAAGCTTATGTCACACATCATCCACTCTTCTAACCATCTGAAGACAAAGCCTTTTCTGACAAGAAAATTACGTTGAACCCCCAAACATTATATATTTTTTTTAAAGAAAAGGCCTTACAGCATTTTTTTTCCACACAGTGGGCCAGATTCTCAAAGAACTTACGCCGGCATATATCGAGATGTGCGGCGTAAGTGTAAATATGCGTCGTCGTATCAATGCGCCGTAGCCACATAACCAGATACGCCTGAAACTAGGCTTCTTCCAACCGACGTAACTTTTCAAAGCGGGCGTAGCGTGGGCGCATATTTACGCTGGGCGCATATTTACGCTGGGCGCATCTTGCGCTCCCATTGATTTTGTATGCAAATATGCAAATGAGGGAGGTACGCCGATTCCCGAACGTACGTGTGCCCGACGCCGGCTATGTGCGCTGCGATTATTACATACGTCCGGCATAAATTTACCCCTCATAAAGCAGGGGTACAGTAACTTTGCACCAGAGTTGCACAAGTCAGCTGGAGAGCAAATACAGCAGCACCGTTACGGATGAGCTGAACAACCACACTTGCAGGACAACACATTCGTATGCCAACATGCTAGGGGCAGGCATGGTCATAGCAATACTAGTGTGTGTAGAGGCGCGTAGAAGGAGGAGGGCACGGGAGAGGATATACCGAACGCGCATGAGCCTCTTTGGAATCAGAGGTGTATCGCATCTTCAGATTCAGCCCTGCTGCCATCCTGGAAATAACCTCAGCCCTGCAGGATGACATCACCAGCAGGACACACAGCTCACATGCAGTGCAGCCACTGGTCAAGGTACTGGCAACACTCCATTTCCTTGCAAGTGGATCTTTTCAGCCTACAAGTGGAGTTGTGGCTGGGGTGTCACAAACCAGCATGAGCAGATGCGTGCACCAGCTTGTCCCCGCAATCCTCAGATGCATGTCCCACCACATCATCAGACCCACCCAGGAGCATCTGCCGCAGAAGGCAATGCTGGATTTTTACAGAATTGCAAGATTCCTACGCACCATCGGGCCATTGATTGCACACGTGGCACTACAGCCCCCCCGTGCCACAGAGCACATATACCGTAATCGTAAGCACTGGCATTCCATAAACGTACAGGTGATAGGCGATGCCAAATACCTCATATTGCACGTCCTTGCCAAACACCCAGGGTCCAGCCACGACAGCTACATATACCGTCAAACCCCCATCCCAACAGAATTCGAACAGAACGTGTACAAGGACAGCTGGTTGGTTGGTGAGTGACATGGGTGTCAGGCATGACTGTCCGACCCCATGATGCAGACATCACGATGGGCACATGCACGACTAAGATCCTCCTGTCTTTTCTCTTCCAGGTGATGCGGCATATGTACTTGGGCCCCATCTCATGACTCCATTCCGGAATCCCCAAACCAGAGGAGAGAGAAGATGCAATGATGCACACATACGTACCTGTGCAGTGGTGGAGCGCACATTTGGCCTACTGAAGTCCCGTTTCCGATGCCTGGATAAGTCTGGGGGGGCCCTGTTGTATTCCCCAAACTTTGTGTGCCAGATCATCCGTGCATGTTGCATTCTGCACAACTTTTCCATGAGAAAGGACCTGGAGATTGACATACGTGATGACTTGACCCCCGAACCACACAGTCCCCATCTGCCTGAGGAGACCCTGTCTGCTGAGGGAAGAGCAGTCAGGAGTTGCCTTGTGGATCGCATCTTTGAACGTTAAACACACACATTCATCATGGCACATGGACAATGCACGCATGCACACCACTGCGGTCACTAGATCACACACACCACATCCACCTCACATTGGATTAGCCCAAGTCCACCATGTAGGAGCAGCAACGCCGTGTCAAGGCCCAAATGGTGTCGCATACCACATTCACACGGTCGTGAGGATAACTTCTCCCCAACGACCGAGGGTGGACACCCCTTACTGGCAGGAGTGTCACCCCCACATTCACACACCAGTCACACTGTAGCCTGCACTACTGCCTGTGTGCAGTCATTAAAAAAAATGTTCACCAGAGCAATAAAAAAATACAAAAACTCTTCACCAGAGCATAAAATATACAAAAACCCTTCACCAGAGCATAAAAAAATACAAAAGCTCTTCACCAGAGCATAAAAGTCAAAAAAAGGAATCACTTGCCCTGGCGTGGGCTACGCCTGGTGCCCAAACTCCTGGCCCTCAGTTGCCTGGGGGGAGCCTCAGGTGGGGGGGGGGGGTGATGCATCAGGTGGAGGAGCATCCCCTGGTCCCTCCCTGGCTGGCTGCCTGCCCTCCAAAGCCACCGCTATGCGGGTGAGTACCACCTCCATGGCAGCTGTCTGTGCCTGTACGGACACTCTCAGGGCCTTCACCTCGCCCACGAGTTCTGCCATTGTGGCCTGCAGCTCCCCAAGGCAGGTGACCGTCGCAGCAGTGTTTCCAGAAACATCCTGCAAAGTGTCACTTAAGGGACCCGAGGAGCCCAGGCTGTCTGCCAGGCGCTTCATCTCCACAACAACTTCACCCATATGCCGGGTCTGGCGGTCATGCTCCCTTGCCAGATGTTCCGGAAGGAACTCATGGACAACCCTTGTCTTCCTGGTCGCCTTCCTGGGGCCAGGAGTGGCTTGGGCCCTTCCATAGGGGGAGGATCTTGAGGGGCTCGAGATGACGGAGATAGACCATGAGGGACTTGAGATTATGGGGGCGGACCCTGAGGGGCTGGAGATGATGGGGGTGGTTGTGTGACGGTCTTGCCAACACAGTTGAATCCTCCAAATAGAGGCAAACCTCCTGGTCTATAGGGACCACCTCCTCCTCAACCACCTCTTGTGTTGTGGTGTGGGCACTCCCCTCCACCAATGGGTGGTCAGCCAGAGGGACAGGTTGTTCGGGGGATGGTGTTGGACGGCCACAGGCAGCAGATGACGGCTCAGCTCCCTCCTGCACATCTGTGGGTGACACAAAACATTCACATGTTGGTGGACCCACACACTTGTCACACGTTCCCTTCCACCACCTCCCATGCTACACACCAGATAGTAGATAAAACACACTTACCTGTACTCAAGGCATCCTCAACTGAGTCATAGCCCTCAACTCCCTCCACTTGCTCCCTCTGAAGACAGCGGGCAACCACTCTATCCTCAGCAGTCAGCCGAATCGCACTGGCTGGTCCACCTCCAGTGCCCCTGGTATGCCTACTCAGTAGTGTTGAGCAGAATATGCCATATTCGATTTCGCGATATATCTCGAATATATAGTCGAATATTCGAGATATATTCGCTAAATACGAATATTCGTGATATTTTTTGGAAATGAAATTATTGCGAATTTTCGCTATTGCGAATGCGAATGCGAATATTCGAGAAATGCGGAATGGAGCACTCTGATTGGCTCAGAATATTCGTGATATTTTACAATACAAAATAATTGTGAATATTCGAGAAATGCGGAAGGAGCACTCTGATTGGCTCAGAATATTCGTGATATATTACAATACACAATAATTGCGAATATTCGGCAAATGCGGAAGGAGCACTCTGATTGGCTCAGAATATTCGTGATATATTACAATACACAATAATTGCGAATATTCGAGAAATGCGGAAGGAGCACTCTGATTGGCTCAGAATATTCGTGATATATTACAATATAAAATAATTGCGAATATTCGAGAAATGCGGAATGGAGCACTCTGATTGGCTCAGAATATTCGTGATATATTACAATATAAAATAATTGCGAATATTCGAGAAATGCGGAATGGAGCACTCTGATTGGCTCAGAATATTCGTGATATATTACAATATAAAATAATTGCGAATATTCGAGAAATGCGGAATGGAGCACTCTGATTGGCTCAGAATATTCGTGATATATTACAATACAAAATAATTGCGAAATTTTGAGAAATGCGGAATGGAGCACTCTGATTGGCTCAGAATATTCGTGATATATTACAATATAAAATAATCGCGCGATATCGCTATTGCCGAATAATCGCATTGCGATTTTTCGGCAATATAAAATGAGCGCTGCAGCTACTCGGCCCAAGGTCTCTAATCATACCAGCAATGCTTTTAGACGTCGATGGGGATCTCTAGGATGTGATCTGTTCTAAAAAAAAAATTGAAAACATTCGAATATTCGAAATAGCGAATATTCTCCGCGATATTCGTGTTATTCGCGAATACTCGAATATGCAATATTCGTAGCGAATATTCGCAATGCGAATATTCGTGAGCAACACTACTACTCAGCTGACCCAGCTTGCCTCTGACCAGACGCCGCAGGTCGTTCATCTTTTTGGCAATATCCTGGGGTGTCCTGACCTCATGAGCCAGGGAATTGACCTGTGTGGTAATCCTCATCAAGATCTCCTCCTTCTTGGCTTTGCTTGTGCTGCCACTCTCTGCCCCATGGAGGTGAGCATCATACTTCTCCATGGCCGAGATTATAATGGCCCTCTCCTCTGGGGAGAAGTTCTTCTTACGTTTTTCCTTCCTGGGAGCAGGCATGGCACAACACAAGACGCAAAAGTACAATACACTACAAAAAACAAAAAAGGTGTACTTTTGCGCTCGATGGGCGCATGTCTGGGAGCATGTCTGGGCGCTTTTATGCACTGCGCATGCTGGGCGTATTTGTGCGCATGCGCAGAGGGTGCGGGACATACGTCCATGTCACGGTGCATGCTCCGTTCGTTCGGGCCTTCATTTGCATGGGGTCACGCTTCATTTAAATGGGTCATGCCCACTTCTCTCCTACTTTGAACTATGGCGGCTTACGCCAACGCATTTACATTACTTTGATCTAAACATTTTGCAGAAAGTAGGCATTTGAAGACTGACCTCTGATTTATAATACTTGATGATATACCCAAGCACAGAAGAGGGAGTGATTTAAACCACAAATCTATAGGGAGGTATAGTGGACCAAAAAATTGCCCTACTTACATTATTTCATTAACAAAATTGAAAGTATCCGGGAAAGCATTCAGCAAAACAGTACCCCCACTACCCCCCCCCTCAACCATTCACCCAATACCCACATAAACTCAAGCAATTAACAAAGTTCACTCTCAAACTCATCCCCATCGAGGCCACAAAAAATATCATTGGGACTTCTGGCACCTCCTATCACGCAGCTTATAAACCAGTCCTTCAAGGAAGGCATAGTGCCCGCCCAGCTGAAACAAGCCATAATCAAACCCATTTTAAAGTTTGCATGTGCAGCGCTATATAAGTTTTTCACTCACTTACTCACTCACTAATAACCTATTGACTGTGCTCTTATAGTGCGAACATCCCCCAAGCGCACAGAAAATGCTCAGCCCGAACCGCTTGGCCATCCCTAGTATAAGAAGACAAACAAGACAGAAGATACAAACAAATTACCTTTTTTGGCCTTCAAAATCACAGCCATCCTTCACAACACACTTTTTGGCAAAGTTCATAAAGCTTCCAGAAACTGTCAGCAAAGCCTATTTAGGAATTGATCGCAGAACTGCTGTCACACATTCTTGGGTTGTCGCCACATCCGCAAAACGTTAGACATGTGCATTAATTTTCCCCCGAATGCATTTTCGTCCGAATTTCAGGTATTTTCGTTTTAACAAATGAAAACGAATATGCAGAATACAAAAACCAAAAGATCCGACCAAATGCTTTATTTTCGTTATAGTTGAAACAACAGTTCGATACAGATAGGAGATTCGACATGACGCTGACAATAACAATCTATGTCTATCGAACCTGTGGTCGAATGTGCCTAATCTTAACTCTATTAGTCCAAGATTATTCTACATAGAGAGGAAAGATTTGACATAGAGAGAAAAGATTCAACGTTATAGAGAGAAAAGGTAGCTGCTGGAATTGGGTGGGGGAAGTAAAATAAAAATAATGATGATAATGAATGTTATTGGCTGATTGTAACCAAAGAGGAGGAGCAGTAAAATAGATAGAACTAACTTGACAATTCAACATGAATGACGAAGATTCGACAAAGCATTAAAAAACATACAAACGTCAAATCTGTCATTGAAGGCTTATGGTGTCTGTCTAAAGTTCTAGGAAGATTCAACGGAGCAGCTAAACTGCACGACTAGTAATAGTCATTAATAAATATAATTATTACTAGTCATACAACATTAGAATTCTACTATAGCTTGTAGGCAGAACATTCGACCGGAAATGTAAGATCGCTGTGTTGTACAGTTTCGCTGCTCCGTCAAATATTCTTTAAACATTCGACAGACACCATAAGCCTTCAATGACAGATTCAACCTTAATTAATTCGGGTTTTCGGACAATGCAATTTCTAACAAAAAACAAAATAAAAAAAAAAGAATTTCGGGAGTAACTAAATAAATGTATTTTTCGGACGAAAACGAAATTCCAAAACAAAATATTTTAGTGTGCACATGTCTACAAAACATTTTTTTGACCTTGGACTTTTCCAGGAGACTCTTTTTGGGTCGTGGGGAAAAAAGTTAACGTTATTCCATCGATTGCTGCTTGAATTCTGGATCCAGCTGGTAGCTCCAGGTCCCATCCCCTGTGAAGATAGTTCACAGAAAGGATGTGAGCACATGGTAATGATACTCCTGCATTAGTTTTGCATTAGTTTTGCATTAGTTTTGCTTTCTAATCGTCTGTCAGCTTGTGCAGCACAAACCGCTTACCCAAATCTTTACGGACAATGGTGCATACTGTGTCTTTGCTAATGCCCAATTCCTCCGTAGAATCAGTCGCCAATCTATTGCCAGCATTTGTCACACTTGTTCGATCATTTCTGGGGTTCTGCTTATCGATGGCCGACCCGACCATGGCCCACCCTTAGTCGATTGCTTCCTGTTTCAGTTTTCCTTAATTTGTAGCAAAATTTGATGTTCACTCATTGCCTCATTGCACTGTGACCCTCCCTCTCAAACTGACTACATTCAACTGCCTGCAGTGTGTTTACTTCATGCTAGGTAGCGCTTCTCAACGTTTCTCTCTAACTTTACGAGAGGCTCAGGCGGACTAGGCCTGATCGGGTGAGAGGGCACTTGCCCAAGTTCCCATACTTAATACTCCCACGACCTGCAGTGCCCTCACATTTTAGCAAGTACACACTGGCCCGGATTCACAAAGCACTTGCGCCGGCGTATCTCCAGATATGCCGCGTAAGTACAAATATGCGCCCTCGTATCTGTGTGCCGGACCCACAAACTAAGATACGCCTAAAAAAAGACTTCATCCCACCGACGTAACTTGCCTACGCCATAGAGTGGGTGCATATTTATGCTGGACGCATGTGGAGCTTCCATTTTCTATTCAAATATGCAAATGAGGGAGATACGCTGATTCACGAACGTACTTGCGCCCGGCGCATGATATACGCGGTTTGCGTAAGTTTTACGTCCGGCATAAAGTTATTCCTCATAGATGAGGCGCAACCCATGTAAAGGTATGGACCAGGGAACACAAGCCTACGTATTGTACGTTGGACGCCTGTGAATATGGGGCGACGTGGGTCTCATTGGGCGTAGGTTATGTTGATGGCGTACACAGTGATCCGGCGTATCTTAGGCAGTTGTTTGGATGTGGTTGTGTGCATGCGCACGGGGATACGTCCACGTCTCGATGCATACGCAGTTCGTTTTAACAGTTACCGATTATGTTACCGATTCTCAAACACAGATACGAGTAAAAAATAGGCTTGACGTAACTTGGCTAAGCCAGCGTATAATTGTGTGCAATTAATACGCTGGCTGCTAGGGGCGCTTCCATCGAGCCCACTGAGCTGCCTGGGAGTCCCCCTTAAATGCTCAGGGTTAAGGGGCATATATCCATATATGTAACAGTTCGATACAGATAGGAGATTCGACATGACGCTGACAATAACAATCTATGTCTATCGAACCTGTGGTCGAATGTGCCTAATCTTAACTCTATTAGTCCAAGATTATTCTACATAGAGAGGAAAGATTTGACATAGAGAGAAAAGATTCAACGTTATAGAGAGAAAAGGTAGCTGCTGGAATTGGGTGGGGGAAGTAAAATAAAAATAATGATGATAATGAATGTTATTGGCTGATTGTAACCAAAGAGGAGGAGCAGTAAAATAGATAGAACTAACTTGACAATTCAACATGAATGACGAAGATTCGACAAAGCATTAAAAAACATACAAACGTCAAATCTGTCATTGAAGGCTTATGGTGTCTGTCTAAAGTTCTAGGAAGATTCAACGGAGCAGCTAAACTGCACGACTAGTAATAGTCATTAATAAATATAATTATTACTAGTCATACAACATTAGAATTCTACTATAGCTTGTAGGCAGAACATTCGACCGGAAATGTAAGATCGCTGTGTTGTACAGTTTCGCTGCTCCGTCAAATATTCTTTGAACATTCGACAGACACCATAAGCCTTCAATGACAGATTCAACCTTAATTAATTCGGGTTTTCGGACAATGCAATTTCTAACAAAAAACAAAATAAAAAAAAAAGAATTTTGGGAGTAACTAAATAAATGTATTTTTCGGACGAAAACGAAATTCCAAAACAAAATATTTTAGTGTGCACATGTCTACAAAACATTTTTTTGACCTTGGACTTTTCCAGGAGACTCTTTTTGGGTCGTGGGGAAAAAAGTTAACGTTATTCCATCGATTGCTGCTTGAATTCTGGATCCAGCTGGTAGCTCCAGGTCCCATCCCCTGTGAAGATAGTTCACAGAAAGGATGTGAGCACATGGTAATGATACTCCTGCATTAGTTTTGCATTAGTTTTGCATTAGTTTTGCTTTCTAATCGTCTGTCAGCTTGTGCAGCACAAACCGCTTACCCAAATCTTTACGGACAATGGTGCATACTGTGTCTTTGCTAATGCCCAATTCCTCCGTAGAATCAGTCGCCAATCTATTGCCAGCATTTGTCACACTTGTTCGATCATTTCTGGGGTTCTGCTTATCGATGGCCGACCCGACCATGGCCCACCCTTAGTCGATTGCTTCCTGTTTCAGTTTTCCTTAATTTGTAGCAAAATTTGATGTTCACTCATTGCCTCATTGCACTGTGACCATCCCTCTCAAACTGACTACATTCAACTGCCTGCAGTGTGTTTACTTCATGCTAGGTAGCGCTTCTCAACGTTTCTCTCTAACTTTACGAGAGGCTCAGGCGGACTAGGCCTGATCGGGTGAGAGGGCACTTGCCCAAGTTCCCATACTTAATACTCCCACGACCTGCAGTGCCCTCACATTTTAGCAAGTACACACTGGCCCGGATTCACAAAGCACTTGCGCCGGCGTATCTCCAGATATGCCGCGTAAGTACAAATATGCGCCCTCGTATCTGTGTGCCGGACCCACAAACTAAGATACGCCTAAAAAAAGACTTCATCCCACCGACGTAACTTGCCTACGCCATAGAGTGGGTGCATATTTATGCTGGACGCATGTGGAGCTTCCATTTTCTATTCAAATATGCAAATGAGGGAGATACGCTGATTCACGAACGTACTTGCGCCCGGCGCATGATATACGCGGTTTGCGTAAGTTTTACGTCCGTCATAAAGTTATTCCTCATAGATGAGGCGCAACCCATGTAAAGGTATGGACCAGGGAACACAAGCCTACGTATTGTACGTTGGACGCCTGTGAATATGGGGCGACGTGGGTCTCATTGGGCGTAGGTTATGTTGATGGCGTACACAGTGATCCGGCGTATCTTAGGCAGTTGTTTGGATGTGGTTGTGTGCATGCGCACGGGGATACGTCCACGTCTCGATGCATACGCAGTTCGTTTTAAGTACTTGTCTGGCGCCCGACCCATCATTTGCATGGGGTCACGCTTCATTAACATGGATCACGCCCATTTCCAGCCCACTTCCACCTACTTCCACTTACGCCGGCTTACGCCTACGAAATATACGCTACACCAGCGCAGAGTTGGGAGAATTGGATTTGTGAATTCCATGCTTGCCTCTCTGCGCTGCATCAGCTTAGCGTAAAAGAGATACGCTACGGCGGCATAAATGTGCGCCGATGTATGTGAATCCGGGCCACTCTTCTGTTATTTTAATGAGGAGGATCTGAAAGTCACGCTGGCTATACTGACTGATGCTGACCGGAGGATCGATACATCCCATCTGTGTTGACTATCCCTTAGACTGAGTTTCAATACCCCTATTGTTTTACAAATATTCTTAAATGTGCACCAACGGGCCTACAAATATACTTTGTCGTTGAAGGATTTTTGGACTCTAGTAGGCTAGGCCTAACTGAGATCTGTTCAGCAGCTGCACTTCAATAGGTCACCCACTAGGGGAGTTAACGAGCATAGGTCATTTAAAGTTAACTGTAGAATTAGCTTGTTATATGTTTCTTTTGCTGTTTTGCTGACTCTCACAGAGGGCTCTTTGTGGAGACAGATACATAGACAAACTGTGTGTATAACTCACTGCTTGTTTCTTTCATTAGGTCGTTTGATTTAACTGCATTTTATTGTGAGGTGTGTTTACTCCAGAAGGCTGCATAAAAAAAAGAAGAGTAACAATAATATTACATGTCTTCCTAGCCACTTGAGATCCGCGCTATGGACAAAAGACGTCCACAGCGCGGCTCTGAAGTGCCGGGTTGACGTCTTTGGACGGCATCTAATTGTAATTCCCCGCGCGTGCCACTGGGTGGCGCGCATCCGGGAAAAACAGTGCACGGCGCATCGCTGAGGAGCCAATGTGTGTGCCTGGCAGCCGCGGTGTCCGCCGGGTACACGCGATCGGCGGTGACACAGCAGGGACGTGGAGCTCTGTGTGTAAACACAGAGCTCCACGTCCCGTCAGGGAGAGAGGAAACCGATCTGTATCCCTTGAACATAGGGACACATCATCGGTCACCTCCCCCAGTCAGTCCCCTCCCCCCCACACAGTTAGAACACACACAGGGAATACATTTAACTCCTTCCTCGCCCCCTAGTGTTAACCCCTTCAATGCCAGTCACATTTATACAGTAATTAGTGCATATTTAGAGCACTGGTCGCTGTATAAATGTGAATGGTCCCAAAAATGTGTCAAAAGTGTCCGATGTGTCCGCCATAACGTCGCAGTCCCAAAAAAAATCGCAGATCGCCGCTATTACTAGTAAAAAAAAAATAGTAAAAAAAAAAATCATAATACTGTCCCCTATTTTATAGGCGCTTTAACTTTTGCGCAAACCAGTCGCTTATTGCGATTTTTTGTTTTACAAAAATACGTAGAAGAATACGTATCGGCCTTAACTGAGAAAAAATAAAATAAAAATTGGCATATTTATTATAGCAACAAGTAAAAAATATATATATTTTTTTAAATTGTCGCTATTTTTTTGTTTGTAGCGCAAAAAAATAAAAACCGCAGAGGTGATCAAATACCACCAAAAGAAAGCTCTATTTGTGGGGAAAAAAGGACACCAATTTTGTTTGGGAGCCACGTCACACGACCGCGCAAATGTCAGTTAAAGCGACGCAGTGCCGGAAGCTGAAATTTCGCCTGGGCACGAAGGGGGTTTATGTGCCCAGTAAGCAAGTGGCTAGAGATACAAACTGCATGTTATTATGATCTCATAGCTATACGTGGGACTCCCAACATATTCGCAGTCTTGCCTGGTGTGCCAAGGGCGGGCTCGAGCCATTTTAAGGGAGTGGACAGATTATTGAGAGTAGATCCCAAAATCTAACCAGCGGCTCCTTCGGGGGTAGCGCTACAATACAATATTTTATCATGACTTTTATGTAGTTATTATAAATGACCAACAGAAAGTCCAAGAATGTGTTTTAATATCCAATAAGTAAAAAGTAATACTTATGTAATAAATCTGTAAATAATATACCTACAGCAGATGGCATGGTGTTTGTAGTGTCAGTTTGTCAAGGCAAGGGATCCATGTATTTATAAATTTTAACACACAATTTTTTTTTCATGCAAATCAAAATTGAGTGTGCAGTGCAAGCTGCTGAATTCGAGGTCAACAGATGTACTTTCTACAGTTTCAACATCTTTCCCAGGTGAATGAAAAGTATTACAAAATAAGAGGTAATTAAAACTTACCTTTTCAAATTTTTTACATTTACTTTTCACCTCATGTAGGATTAAATTACAATATTTGTTCAATATTATTTAAGATAAGTACAGGGGAAATAGAAAAGAATCCCCCCTCCCACCCCTATAAATATGGTAATCACATTTTGAAACAGCCTGAAATGAGGACGGACACAGTTTCACCCAGCTGTATTTATTCAGTGCAACTTATAGCATCCAAGATAAAGATATAACACCAACATGTCAGAAAAAAAAATCAAAAACAGAATCACAGAGAAAAAGGATCACTCCTCCTAAAAAGGACTTTAAAACTCAATCAGGTACAGCTAATCACCTTCCTAATGGCTCACAAAGCCGTTTTACATTCAACTGTGATCAGCTGTGGTCATTTTGATTAACCCGGCATGAAAAGAGCTTTCCTGGAGCATTTCAGTTCCTGGTAGTGCAACTGAAGTAAACATTCAACTATGGGTGGCAAGGCACTGTCACCGGATCTTCGGGATGAAGTTGTAAAGTTGTGGACAGGCACAAGTCAGGAGATAGATCCAAAACAACAGAGGTTTTATCAATGCCTAGAAGCACAGTGAAGTCTATTATTAAGAAATGTTATTTGTTACAACACGGACCTTCCCTGCATCAGGATGTCACTCCAAACTGGATAAAAGAGCCAGTAAAAAAATGGTCAGAGAGGCTACAAAGAGGCCTACAGCAACTCTGGTGGTTCCGCTACTGGGTATATATATATATATATATATATATATATATATATATATATATATATATATTTTATATAGGATTTACAGTGTATATTGCCAGCAGTTTGGGCCGCACAATATAAAGGGAGTACAGTTAAAATACAATAAAATACAAGAGGGTTAGGAGAGCCCTGCTCATTAGAGCTTACAATCTAATAGGGTACATAGTGACAGACTAGTGTTATGCCACTGTTTAACCACTTAAGACCCGAACCAAAATGCAGGTTAAGGACCTTACCCCTTTTTGCGATTCGGCACTGCGTCGCTTTAACTGACAATTGTGCGGTCGTGCGACGTGGCTCACAAACAAAATGTACGTCCTTTTTTCCCCACAAATAGAGATTTCCTTTGGTGGTATTTGATCACCTCTGCAGTTTAAATTTTTTGCGCTATGAACAAAAATAGAGCGCCAATTTTGCAAAAAATGCAATATAAATATCCTCAAATTTTTTTTTTTCTAAGTTTAGGCCAATATGTATTCTTCTACCTGTTTTTGGTATAAAAAAATCGCAATAAGCGTTTATCGATTGGTTTGCGCAAAATTTATAGCGTTTACAAAATAGGGGATAGTTTTATGGCATTTTTATTCATATATTTTTTTTTACTAGTAATGGCGGAGATTTTTTCGTGACTGCGACACTATGGCGGACAAATCGGACACTTTTGGACCATTGTAATTTTCACAGCCAAAAGTGCTATAAAAATGCACTGATTACTGTGAAAATTACAATGGTAGTGAAGGGGTTAACCACTAGGGGATGCTGTAGGGGTTAAGTGTGACCTCATGTATGTTTCTAACTGTAGGGGGGCAGGGCTGGACGTGTGACGTCAGTGATCGGCATTCCCTATATCAGGGAACAGACGATCACTGACATTGCCACACAGAAGAACGGGGAAGGTGTGTTTACACTCACCTCTCCTCGTTCTTCAGCTCCTGTGACCGATTGCGGGACACCAGTGGAGATCGGGTCCACAGGCCCCGCGGACGCTGTCAATGCAGCTTCGGGCTTCGGCACGCTCGCGACCCATGGCTGGGCTCTTAAAGGGGATGTATATATACGTCCCCGTGCCCAGCCATGCCATTCTGCTGATGTATATCATCATGCGGCAGTCCTTAAGTGGTTAAAGAAGCAGTTAATCAGTGAAAGAGTGCCTGAGATGGGTGTGAGATTGATTGCCAGGTGAGTTGACTGAGAAGAAATAAAGGGTGAGTAGCTAGACCGGGCTCCCCCCCTCCCTCTCCTAGGGGAGTCATGTGCTGCAGAAGGCAGTGAGAATGTGTGGCCAGACACACAAGGAGTGTATGTCAAGGTCTGGGAGACAAAAAATTTAACCAGACTAGCTGCCTGAAGAGGAGTGAGTGGGTCATTGATGTCTACAGAAAGAGAAGGTGTTAAAAAAGGCAGAGAGCCTGTACTGCATAAGCCCACCTGGGCAACTCTATAGCCAGGAGGCTGAAAAACTTGTGTTGTATTCTATGGGATTGTGAGAACTACTGTGTGTGAACACTGCAGTACAAAAACTTTTATTTTAATAAAGTTGGACAAAGACCTAACACATGTTGGTAAGTAAGTCGTTGAAAGCTAATTCCCACGATATATGCCCCTTAACCCTGAGCATTTAAGGGGGACTCCCAGGCAGCTCAGTGGGCTCGATGGAAGCGCCCCTAGCAGCCAGCGTATTAATTGCACACAATTATACGCTGGCTTAGCCAAGTTACGTCAAGCCTATTTTTTACTCGTATCTGTGTTTGAGAATCGGCGTAAAGCAACGCCGATGCAGATTTGAAATTACGGTGGCGTATCTTTGAGATAAGCCGCCGTAATCCTTTTAAGAATCTGGCCCAGTGCCTATATTTTTGTCTCCTGCTGCTCTTTCTGTTGTTGCCCTTTCTTTGACATAAGTTAATTCCGGCTCCTTCTTCTCATTGTAGTGCTTGTCCACCACAGTTGCACCAAACTCTTAATTTCTCCGACAGCTTTAAAGCCAGTTTTTTACCGATTGGTGAGTTGGTCCTGACAAAGGGTGGAGCCCTGAAACGCCTATACCTACCACTTTCGTCCCTGGCATCAGTTGTAGCAGAGAGTGTCTGAGGGAGGCCGGTACAGATGCATCAGTGGCATGATTATTAGCTGGTCTGGCTTTTCATCACCTAGCTCATTGATCCATTGGTAGTTGCTGCTGTGGAGTAGATGATCACCCTCTACCATTGAGCTGCTCTCCCCTTGCTTCAGTGCAAGTTTGAATATGTGTTGTGGTAATAAACTTTGATATGTTTTACTGATTAAGTGCCTTGCCAACCTTGTTTCTTTTGCATGAATCACAGATCTGATTTATACAAAGAGCTAGCCATTTTCATGGGGCCCCCCTTGGATCTACCCTAGTCCTTGCTTCCATCTTAGGCTGTTTGGTCTGTGTTGTCAGCTGTGGATGACACCACCACTCTTTTATTGCCACTTCATTGTGATATTATATGGACACATGATATTTACACCTAGCAATTTATTGCAAGCCTTTTGGCACATGAAATTCATGACTATATGTTCAGTTAAATGCTTTGGAGATTTGAACTTGATTAGTGAAACATCAGGCAGAGAAATGGGAAGTAGAATGACTCTTCCCACAACTTTACAGCTCTCTTGAATCTTGAATCTGATTGTAGCGCTGTACATATGGAAAAAGAAAGGTAAACTAAGTGGATATACTGGCCTTAGGACAGCTGATTTGTGTTATGGCCAGCATTATCAGAGCACTGATTAATTTTATGTTTTAGGAAAGGGGCACTATAACAGTACGGGCTTTCTAAATTATTATAGAAGATTTCTGTGCAAGTGATGCAATAATAGTACTAAAAAAAAAGGTTCTGCAATATGCATCTGGTAATGGAGATTAGCTGGTTCACAATCACATTTTATAACTTTGTGCTGTAAAACTCCTACAGAAATAATTAAAATGTTGAATAAATGTATTGTAGAATAGCAACACAAAATCCTTGTGTTTGCTTTTAATTAAATATCTTCACATGTCATAGTTCAGTGTAGAGAGCATTCACCATAGCAGATGAATATTTTAACCCACATTGTTATTAAACAGGTTTTGATTTCTGTCTCTGAACTGCTTATGATAAATCTTATGTTTGTATTTAATTAGGCAACAATTTTTAAAATCAGTCAAACTCTTACAACAGAAAAATATGTTGTAATTGCTAATTTGTAAGTCTTGGAAAAATGTACCTCTACATCAGATACTATTGTTTCAGTATCCAGCATATAATAAAGAACCTAATACATTACTAGTATTATGGCTCAAATGTCCCTTGTGCAAAATACATCATGAGACAACTCTGTGTATAGTATGAGAGCTTGCTGTCTTGACGGATTGCAGTTGATTTACTAAAACTGGAGAGTGCAAAATCTGGTGCAGCTGTGCAAGGTAGCCAACCAGCTTATAACTTCAGTTTGTTCAATTAAGCTTTGACAAAAACCTGGAAGCTGATTGGTTTCTATGCAGAGCTGCACCATATTTTGCACTTGCCAGTTTTAGTAAATATACCTCTTAGGCCTTGTACACATGATCAGTCCAAACTTATGAAAATGGACTGAAGGCTGAAGTCTGATGGACTGATGACGCGGTGACGCGGTGACGTAAAACACAATGACGTGCTAAAAAAAAAAACTTCAATGCTTCCAAGCATGCGTCGACTTGATTCTGAGCATGCGCTGGTTTTGAACCGATGCTTTTGCGTGCTAACCATCGGTTTTGACTGATCGGTCATCAGTCCATCAGTCCGATTTTAAAGCAAGTTTTAAAACTTTGGTCTGAAGGACAAAAGTCTGATGAGCCATACACTCGGTAGGTTTAGACCGATGAAACTGAACTTCAGTCCGTTTTCATCAGTTTGGACTGATCGTGTGTACAGGGCCTTAGAGATACACCTTGGGGGTCTCCTCTAGTTGTCTCATGACCTTTCCTGGTAATTCTATAATCTTCCAGTGATATGCTCCACACTTTAATTGTTTAAACAGGACATGCCTTCTCGTAAGACCTCAGTGTTAGGACATCCTCAGTTTCCACCAGGGTTTCAAGAAAGGGTATACAAATCTTGTCTTTACCTTGGCACATATAGGCCTGGATTCACGTAGAGAGGCGTATCTTTGTGCGGGCATAGCGTATCTTCTTTACGCTACGCCGCCGCAACTTATAGAGGCAAGTACAGTATTCACAAAGCACTTGCTCCGTAAGTTGCGATGGCGTAGCGTAAATTGGCCGGCGTAAGCCCACCTAATTCAAAGTAGGAAGGAGGTGGGCGTCATCTATTTAAATTAAGCGTGACCCCATGCTAATGAATGGCCGGTCGAACTGGGCATGCGCGTGCATGGTCAGAATCACGTTGCATATAATCCCTAAGAGACGTCGGCGCAATGCCTACGACGTGAATGTCACTTACGCACAGCCCTATTCACGTAGTACTACGTAAACGGCGTACGCGGCGTAAAATTTGACGCCGTCGTTCCCTGGCCCATACCTTTGCATTAGCTGCGCCTGCTATAGCAGGGGTAACTTTATGCCAGATGTAAGCCTTACGCAAATAGCGTATATGAAGCGGCCGGGCGCATCTATGTTCGTGAATCGGCGTATCTTATCTAAAACGATGGACAGTGTAGAACCTCTAAAGCAGGGGTGTCAAACTGGTGGCCCTCCAGCTGTTCCGAAACTACAAGTCCCATCATGCCTCTGCCTGTGGGAGTCATGCTTGTAACTGTTAGCCTTGCAATGCCTCATGGGACTTGTAGTTTTGCAACAGCTGGAGGGCCGCCAGTTTGACACCCATGCTCTAAAGGGTTGCATTTAACCACTTGCCAGATGACAGATTGACGGCAGCAAAGTGGTTGCTTAATCCTGACTGGACGTCATATGACGTCCTCAGGATATTGAGCCGCTGCGTGCCCCCGGGGGCGCGCATTGCGGCGATCGTTGTTCCAGGGTGTCAGTCTGACACCCCGCAACACCGATCTAGGTAAAGTGTCTCTCACGGAGACACTTTACCACGTGATCAGACGTGTCCAATCACGGCTGATCACGATGTAAACAGCAAAAGCCGGTAATCGGCTTTTCCTCACTCGCGTCTGTCAGACGCGAGTAGAGGGGAGCCGATCGGCTGCTCCTCTGACAAGGGGGGGTTTGTGCTGATTGGTTATCAGCACAGCCCCCCCCCGAGGATGCCCACTGGACCACCAGGGATTCCACTAGATCAGTGTTTTTCAACTCCAGTCCTCAAGGCACACCAACAGGTCAATTTTTTAGGATTTCCCTCAGATCAAATGGCTGTGGTGATTACTAAGGCAGTGAAACTGATCAAATCACCTGTGCAAAATAATGGAAAGCCTGAAAACATGACCTGTTGGTGTGCCTTGAGGAATGGAGTTGAAAAACACTGCACTAGATCACCAGGGATTTAAATCAAAGGTATGCCACCCTAGACTGCCAGGGGTGACACATAATGGATGCCCATCAGTGCCACATATTGGTGCCCATCATCAATGCCACCACATCAGTGCCACCTCATCGGTGCCCATCAGTGCCACCTTATCAGTGGCAGTCAGTGCAGTACTAAGAGTGCCCATTAGCGAAGGAGAAAACATACTTATTTACAATGTTTTATAACGGAAACAAAAAAAAAACGTTTTTTTTTTCTAAATTTTCAGTCATTTTTTTATTTATTTTTTGCAAAAAATAAAAATCCCAGAGGTGATGAAATACCACCAAAATAAAGCTCTATTTGTGGAATGGATGTATGGAAGTGGTTAATATAAAATATTGCACTTATATCCATAGTAAAAACAGCATTGTATGGTAAAAAGGAAGGCGGCCGCCACAGAACATCCAAACATGTTACCTCATGGTTACATCCCAACCAAAGTACAGCGATAACAAATTGCCAGCACTACATCAACCATACACAGAGAGCCCCCAAATTGGACTGATGCCTCCAGGCTGTAGTTAAGGGTCCCCAGGATTTATTTAGGGATGACACCCACCAGTGTTTTTTTTCTGTTCATGACCATTGTATATCCAGCTTTTTATCTATTTGCAGAGAAATTGAGCTCACTTTAAACCTCCAATTATTCTCTGAATATGTATGGGTGTAAAACATGAATGCACGTTCATAGTACTAATTCAATCAATTATATCAATTTTAATTGATGTTTTGGCACTGGCACCTTAAAAAAAAACAGCTCTCCTTTGGGGGGGAGGGATTTTCCCTATAGCATATTGATATTGCGATGCAGTTCCATAGAGATTTCCTCTGGTCAACCTAGTCTTGTTTTGTACTTTACTTTTAATAAATAACCTCTTAAATTATTTGTTGGGTCTTTGGCTTCTCTTTTGCTATTTAGGGCAATATAATACTGATAAAAGTATATATGTCTGCTGATTTGCGCCTTAAATTTATAAACAATACAAGTAACTTTGCTTCTGCTAATTATTTCTCTTACAAATAAGCTTTGTCTTGTTAAACATTCTATAAAATACTTTTTACAAGAAAGCTTTACTAACCTGTAACTTGAAAAGCATTCAGTAAGCTGTATTTGTTGTATCCTGCCTTGTACTTAAAAAGTCTATTCACACTCATAATCCGGAGTTTGTATTCAGAATCTTGCACTGCTGTATAAGCTTTTGTTTCGGCTTGAGTTACAGAGCACTAACAGTTTGCAAAAGCCCCAAAGTTATTTTAAAACTATACATTATTGGCTAATAAAGCAGTATTTAAATTACAGCCGTTCTGAATCTCTCTGATTACTTCTCTATTCTTGTGTAACATAAAACCCCTTTAACTTGCCAAGGTATTAATATGAAATGGCAAAACGCTTAGAAAATGTATTCCATATACTGAAAATAAATGTACAATTGTGTAGACGAATTTAGTAGCTGAAGAAAAAAAAAAACAGTTGTGCCATTGAAAACTTAATGATCAACAGTATTTTATTGACAAAGTTAATTTACCGTCTTTATTTTTATATGACATAATGGCACCATTATGTTACAAAATGGCATACAACACATTGCATTGCCTCCAGGCCTCAATTACTCTGCAGTGTTAACACTCAACTGCCATTTTGTTTATGGAGACATTCTACAGACAGAAGTTTGAATAGAACAATTAAATGGAAGGTTATGTATGAGGCAGGTTCATACAGAAACTCTTATGCCGCGTACACACGGTCGTTTTTTGCGATGAAACATGCTTGAATTTTTTGTGTCGTTTTTCAAAATGTCGTTTTTTGTTTCACAAAAAGTCACCGTGTGTAGCAAAAACGTTGTTTAAAACGACGTTTTTCAACCCGCGCATGCCCAGAAGCTAGTTATGAGGAGAGCTTCAATGGAAAAGAGTGGTGAACGTAACCTCGCTTTTTGTGAAAAAAACGATGGTGTGTAGGCAACATCGTCTTTGAAAAGTGACGTTTCAAAAACGTCGTTTTTTTTCATCACAAAAAATGATCGTGTGTACGCGGCATTAGATATCCCATTATTTGTTTAAGGATGAAAAAGAAGCAAATTATATTTGAAAAAACTTTTATACCTATTTTTTTTAAATCTTGATCTGAAAAATAATTTAGACAGAGATAGTATATATATAAAACGGTACTAACACTGTTTGACTGAACACCGGTAAATAGCTAATAAAGAAAAGAGTTTTCAAGTTACAACTGACACTGCCTAACTGCAAAATTATTTCTTACGTGTGCAGACAATACTTTGTTCTAATATCATCCCTGCGCTATATAGTTGATTTAACCTGAAGGGTGTGACAACACTTCCAGAGCCTTCAATTAACTCCTTTTGTCACAGACTCGCATCCAGACACATTCCTTAGTATTAGTACTCCCCCACCTCTCATTTTAAGCATTTCCACTGTCTTCGAAATATCAGCTAGCATACAGGAAATTCTAGGAGTGTAAAACTAAATAAAGCATTTCATGCAATTATTTTTGGGTTACATTTAATATAGCACCTTTAACTGTTTTTTTTTTTAACCACTTCCATACAGGGCACTTACGCACCTTCCTGCCCAAGCCAATTTTCAGCTTTCAGCACTGTCGCACTTGGAATGACAACTGCGCGGCCATGCGACATGGCTCCCAAACAAAATTGGCGTCCTTTTTTCCCCACAAATAGAGCTTTCTTTTGATGGTATTTGATCACCTCTGCGATTTTTTTTTTTTTGCGCAACAACTAAAAAAAGACAGAAAATTTTGAAAAAAAATAAAGGTTTTTTTTCTGTTAATTTTTTTTAAATAAGTACGTTTTTTCGTTCAATTACGGGCACCGATATGGCGGCACTGATGGGCGCTGATGGGCACCGATAAGGTAGTACTGATGGGCACCGATGAGGTGGCACTGATAGGCGGTGCTGGTATGCAGCACTGATGGGCACTCACAGACGGCACTGATGGGCACTCATAGGAGACACTGATGGGCACTGATGGGCGGGAATGATGGGCACTCATAGGCGGCACTGGGCACTCATAGGCGGCACATAAGGGCACTCATGAGCAGCACATATGGGTGGCACTGATTGGTACTTATGGTTGGCACTGATGGGTACTTATGGGTGGCACAGATGGGCACTGATAGGTGGGCACTGGGCATGGATTGGCACTGTGGGGTGGCACTAATGGACACTGTGGGGTGGCACTGATGGACACTGAGGGGTGGCACTGGTGCATCCATGCATCAATGTTCCATTTGTGGGCACTAATTGGCATCTTTTTTTTTTTTACTGTAATTTTTTTAATTTTTTCATTTTTACGATTTTTTTTTGTTGCCCCGTTTATTTTTTTATTCCCTGGTGGCCCAGTGTGGCGATCCGAGGGGGGGCTGCGCTGGTAAACAATTAGCGCAAACCCCCCCTGTCAGGAGAGCCGCTAATCGGCTCTCCTGTACTCGCGTCTATCAGACGCGAGAGAGGAAGAGCTGTCAACGGCTCTTCCTGTTTACATTGTGATCAGCCGTGATTGGACACGGCTGATCACATGGTAATGAGGCTCCCCCGGAGACTCGTTACCGAGATCGGGGATGCAGGGTGTCAGACTGACACCCCGCATCACCGATCGACGTCAAGTCAGGAACAAGTAACCACTTTGCCGCCGTCAATATGTCATTGGCGGGCGGCAAGTAGTTAAGTAAACACAGGTAGCTACAGTAGATAGCTAGCTAGACTATATTGTCAAAAGTATTGGGATGGCTGCCTTTACACACACCTGAATTTTTATGGCATCCCGGTCTTAATCGTAGGGTTCAATATTGAGTTGGCCCCACCCTCTGCAGCTATAACAGCTTCAACTCTTCTGGGAAGGCCATCCACAAGGTTTAGAAGTGTGTCTATGGGAATGTTTGACCATTCTTCCAAAAGTGCATTTGTGAGGTCAGGCAGTGATGTTGGACGAAAAGGTCTGGCTCGCAGTCTCCGCTATAATCATAAGGTGTTCTATCATGTTGAGGTTAGGAGGCCAGTCAAGTTCCTCCACCCCAAACTCGCTCGTCAATGTCTTTATGGACCTTGCTTTGTGCACTGGTGCGCAGTCATGTTGGAACAGGAAGGGGCCATCGCCAAACTGTTCCCACAAAGTTGGGATCATGAAATTGTCCAAAATGTCTTGGTATGCCTTATGAGTTGTGTAAATGGGGGATACTAATGTGCGAACCACAAGGGTAATGACTGATCTAATAACCTAATTTACAAAAAGGTATTCACACAAATAATAAATGAAAAAAACGGGGGGCGGATGTGGCCCTTACTAAAACTCCAATGAATACTGTCAGATTGCCTGGATATTGATGCTCAATGATATAAGAAGGAGGAGGGGTGCTCCATAGTTCAGTACATTAAATAAATCATTTTAATCAAAATAAATAAATGCACTTACAGTTACATCACTTCCAGTCGCAGCCGAGATTGGAAGTCTGCTTCTTATATTCTGTTTGTTTACATTGTAACTGTAAGTGCATTGATTTTTCTTGATTAAAAGTATTTATGCACTTTGAAGCCCCCCTCGTCCTTTTTATATCATTGAGCATGAATGTCCAGGGAATTTGACTGCATTTTGAACGAGCAGGGAATTACTTTACCTGGGACCGTTCGGCCAGTGTGGATTCAGTAAAAAGGTTTATTTATGAGCCAAATGTGGTGAGAGGCTGGGGGAAACATGAGCACCTGCATTGGATGGAGGCACATGCACTTTGTACCTGAGGAAATTCTTATTGGATTCAATACCTGGCACTTGGAACTTTATTTACTTTATTTCAGATTACCTCAATATTGGATTTGGAATATTTTTTGAGACTTTGTTTGCACACACACTTTTTTGCTTGGAAAATTAGAATTGTGATTTGCACATTTTTTAGCACAGAGGACTCATTTATTTATTTACGTACACATTTCCTGTGTTTGGAATCTGGAAAGTTTGTTTGCACAATTCTTTGCACTATTGCTTGTTTGCACAGTTGATGTTTGCTTATTTGCAATTTTTTGCATCTTTGCACATGAAGTGTTGGGCACAGATTGATCGTATCACTGTTTGTTGCACAGGAGTTGTTTATTGCATTATTATTTACATAATTTGCACAGGATTAGTTATACTTGCAGCTTAATTGATTGCTAGTTTATTAATTGGAGTTTTTGTAAGCATTACATCTCCCCCCCTCGCTTTTTTCCCATGCCTTAAGAGTTACCTTTACAGGAATTAGGGGCCAAGCCCAACCCCTAAAAAAACAACCCCAACACCATAATTCCCCCTCCAGCAAATGATTTGGACCAGTGCACAAAGCAAGGTCAATAAAGACATGGATAAGCGAGATTGGGGTGGAGGAAATCGACAGCCCAGACAGAGTCCTGACCTCAGCCCAAAAGAACAACTTTGGGATGAATTCGACCGGAGACTGCAAGCCAGGCCTTCTCATCCAACACGAGTGCCTGACCTCACAAATGCGCTTCTGGAAGAATGGTCAAAAATTCCCATAGTCACACTCCTAAACCATGTGGACAGCCTTACCAAAAGATTTGGAGCTGTTATAGCTGCACAGGGTGGGCAAACTCAATATTGAACCCTACAGACTAAGACTGGGATGGCATTAAAGTTCATATGCATGTGAAGGCAGTTGTCCCAATACTTTTGACAATAAAGTGTACTTTGATAGGCAGTAAGCCTACAAAGCTAACCTATAGACAAAACAGCAGTCATTCGACTATGTCAATGATCCTTAGATAAGAATGGCATTGGCGGATACTTAACCCTCTCTTTAACCGAATAAAAGTGTGCATATTTATGCCAAATTACCTTTCAACAGCTGGATCAGCCATCTATGACAAGCTTTGGCTAACCTCTTAACCCAGCGACTCCTCCCTGTCCTTGATCCAGCAGGAAATCGGCTGCACATAGCCACTTTGAATTTGCTGTGTTGGGCTCACAAATGTTCCACACCCTCCATTCAGTCATATGAGGCATTTGCATTCCATGCACCATGCTTAGCAAATTTCACCTACCACTAAAGTTCACATCTCATATGAATCAGCAGAATGGATGTCACATTATTGTTGTTATTGATATTATTAATATTATTTGTATTCAAGGTAGTAGTAGTAACAGTATAGTAACTAGTTGTTGGTATGAAAGATAAAAATAGAACTCTGCATGGGGTAGTGGGCAGTGAGAGTTCTCATGAGTGCATACCTTTTGCTGACATTACTTAGTCCAGAGGTTCCATTTCTTCCTCTTCCTCCTAATAGCAGGCTTTCAGACAAGCCATATGTCTACACAAGAGCCTGACAAGAGAATGACAGTCTGGTTATGCCCCAAAACCACATTCTTATTTGTAACCACACCCGCAAAATCACTCCACCATTTTTAACATGCTGAACAGTGCAGGTATAATTAAAAAAAAAAACATTGGGCACCATGACAAGGGAAATGATGCAGTGGGCAACTATGAATTTTGGATGTAGCTACATTTCAGTAACAGCGGGCAGGGCTTGAATGGGTATGGTAAATAAAACCTAAACCTATGCTGCTCTAGGTCAAAAGAGTGTAAAGCATAGGGTTCAGGGGTCAGGATTAAGAGTTTAACACAGAGTTTAGGGGTCAGTAGTGCAGAGTTTATGGGTCAGGTGTAAGTAATGCCCAGCGTATAGGGGTCAGGATTAAGTGACACACAGAGGTCAGGGGAAAGGAGTATGGCAACACAGAGAGTACAGGTGTAAGTAACACCCAGAGTGCAGGGGTCAGGTTTAAATAACTTACAGAGCTCAGAGGTCAGGGTTAAGTAACACAGAGAGGTCAGGGGGCATTAATAAGTAGCACACAGAGTTCAGGAGTCAGCATTAAGTAATGGCCACAGTTCAGGGCCCAGGGTATAGTCGGGATTAAATAACTCACAGATTCCTAGTGGTGTCTGACTTCATAGATCTCCCCTGGCATAATCCTGAGCAGTTGGGCAGCATGGTGTAAACATTGCAGTGCACAGTCTCCAATTCAAGGCACACTGTGATAGTGTCAAATCAAAGGCCTCGTACACACGAGCGGAGATGTCTGCTGAAAACGGTCCGATGGACCGTTTCAGCAGACATCTCCGATCGTGTGTATGGGCTAGCGGACAGATTTGTCCACCCGACAGATTTCAAAGCATGCTTTGAAATCTATCGGGTGGGAATGTGTCCGCCCGACATGTCTGCTGGTTAGTACACTTACCAGCAGACATGTCGTCCCGCACCGCCGCCGCCGAATGGATTCGGCGCATGCGCAGAAGTGTTTTACTTCCTGGTGCGGTGACGTAGCGGTGACGTGGCGGCGTAAACGTCACCGCCACGTCACCGCGCCGTCCGCCGGCGTGGAATTTGATCCGATGGTGTGTACACGCCATCGGACCAAACTCCAGATCGGACATATCCGATGGAAACGGTCCGCGGACCGTTTTCATCGGATATGTCCGATCGTGTGTACAAGGCCAAAATGACACAGTTGGAGCAGCTATGCACACATAGGGCCAGATTCAGGTAGAGTTACTCTGGAGTATCAGTGATACTCCAGCCTAACTCTCACTTTGAGCCGGCGTTTCTGTTTTCAGTAAGCATAAAACAAGAAACGCCGGGTTGGAGTTCCTATAAGAGCGGCGTAATTGTATTTCGCCGTCGTATCGGAACTGCAATTTTAAAAATGGCGCTCGGGGCGTTCCCGCTGATTAACGCCGAGAATATGTTAATCAGCGAGAATCGGCAATTCACGATCGCATTCGGGCCCGACGCAGTGACTTTCCGACGTTTCCATAAGAGATACGCGGCGTAAAGAAAAACCAGCCCCCTAGTGGAGTATCCTATGTTAAGTATGGCAGTCGTCATCGCATCGAATAAAAAATGTTTCGAGTCGTTTGCGTAAAACGTCCGTGAATGGGGATTGACGTCATTGACGTTCATTGACAGAATTTGGAGCATGCACACTGACAGTCGACGCATGCGCAGTACGTTCGCGGCGGGATCGCGCCTATTTTAAATACTACACGCCCCCTACCCACCCAATTTGAATTCCGCCGGCTAATTTTCGCTACGCCGCCGCAACTTTAGGAGCAAGTGGTTTGTGAATACAGTACTTGCTCCTAAAGTTTTGGCAGAGTAACGTAAATGAGAAAAGTTACTCCAAAATAAAGATTCGCCCATCTACCTGAATCTGGCCCATAGACTGCTCTAGCAGCAGCATTTTCAATTGACAATTGCGCAATATGCCTTAAAGTGTAAGTTCTGGTACTAGCCAATTAGAATCTTTCTGGTCTGTACTGGCAGTGCTGAGCAGAGAAAGAATCAGGAATTTCGAATCCCTGGATCATTGAAGAGGCTTGCAGAAGCGTTGACAGCTCAGGATCGTGGGAGGTAAGTATAATGGGGACCAGGGGGGTGTGCGGGGTGGGGGTCTCTATAAAGGTGAACTAACTCTTTAAGTTGGAGGCTGTGCACTGCAATGTACTACAGCACCCAGCTTCCAAGAATGAATACGGGGATGCCCATTTTCCTGAGACAGACACCCTAACAATGGGGACAAATGCTAACCCTAGCCTGACATCATAGAGCTATTTAAATTTAACAGGCTCCCAATCATGTGACCACTGTGAGAACCAATTATGGTGGTCATATGATCAGGAAGCCTTTTTGCCTCCCAACATTAGCCCATTTAAAGGGTCACTAGCAACCATTGGGAAGGAGTTAATGTATAAGTTGCCAGAAGAATTTGTTTACCATGGATATGGAGCCCTCGGCCCAGCACTGTCACATGCACACACAGTAGGGAAAAAGTAAAGAAAAGGTAAGTATGGTGGGAAGGGGTAGGGTATAAAGCAAACTTGTCTCTTTGCCGTACAGGTTTGTTTTACTTTTATTTCTTTGAACTGACTACACTGTAATAAACACAAATATAGATTATAGTAGAAGGAATAGTCACAGCAGACAAGAAGATTGGAGGCAATGTATTTCACATCTAGTTTGTCTACTCTTTTGCCGTTAGCCATAGCTTAGATTTGTCTTGCTTTTATTGAATCTTGTAAATATGGGAAATAAAGTAAAACATGAAGACATATCGTGGTGTAGTTATGCTGATATCAGAACTGTTACTGTATACTTTATAGTCACAGTTAACTATTGAGTGTGAGCAATAGAAAACTGTTGTATTTCAGTTCCTGGCAAAGCATGTGTTGATTCCTACCATTTTAACCTTCACACTATTATGATTTTTTTTGTATGTTGTATTGTGTTCTCATGCTTTGTCTTCCACAGTATGTCAAATGCAGTTGGCATTCTTGTTAGATGACTAAATCAAACAGGATAAACCACCTAGAGACTACGGCCCAGATTCAGAGAGAATTGGATTCTCGTAGCGTATCAGAAATACACTACGCCGCCGTTTTTTACCTGGCTCTACGTGGAATCCAGGTAGATTTTGTCCAGTAAACGATGGCGGCGTAGTGTATTTCTCCCGTCGCAATCCATCTACACGAGTAGGGGGCGTGAAGGATTTAAAATAGGCGCATTCCCGCGGCGATCGAACTGCGCATGCTCCGCTCGCAAATTTCCCGCCGTGCATTGCGCAAAATCACGTTGTTACGTCATTCGTTGTTTGAGTAGCGTCGTTTCCGGACATTTCTATTCCCGAACGAGTTACGCAAAAAAAAAAAAAATAATTAAATTAGACGTGGGAACGACGGCCTTACTTAACATGGGCTACGCACCGTTAGACCAGCAAAAAGCTGGTCTAACAGTACGTAAAAAAAAACAGACGTAAGCGATTGCGAAGACCGCTCGTATCTTCGTGGATCGCCGTAAAAACACATTTGCATATCCCGACGCATCAAAATGACGCGAACTCCTCCCAGCGACCGCAAAAATATCGCAGCGTAGATCCGAAGGCTTACGAAGACGTAAGCCTCTCGGATCGAAGCCCGAAGCCGCCGTATCATGGTTTGAGGATTCAAACTAGTGATACGGCGTGCGAAATTTGAAATTACTCCTGTCTAACACCAGTTAGACAGGCGTAATTGCTTTATGAATCTGGGCCTACATTTTTCTGTGCTGGTCTATTCAAAGAGCATTGGCCAAGGTAAGAGAAATTGTAATGCACAATTACTGCTTTGTTAAAACTGCTTGCATATGTAAGGTGCTAACTGGGCTACCCTTGGGGGCCTTGCTAGACCATGGTACCCAGGACCTGCGCCCTATGTCTTCGATCAAGTGCCATGGGTCTTCTTTCAACTAATGTTTTTGCATATGAATGATAAATGGACATATATAAATATGGATTATGTACTGTAAAGGTTCATACACACGATCGGTTTAAACCGATGCAAACGGACTGAGGTTCATTTTCATCTGTCCAAACCGATCGTGTGTAGGCCCCATCGGTCCGTTATCCTTTGGTCAAAAAACAGATGGCTTGCTTTAAAATTCAACCGATGGATGGCTAACCGATGGGTAAAAACCGATCATTAGTATGCAAAAGCATTGGTTAAAGGGCCGTGCATGCTCAGAATCAAGTCGACGCATGCTTGGAAGCATTGAACTTCACGTCATTGTGTTTACGTCACCGCGTTCTAACACGATCGGATCATTAACCGATGGTGTGTAGGCACATCAGTCAGCTTCATCGGTGAACCGATGAAAAAGGTCTGTCGGACCGTTCTCATCGGATGGACCGATCGCGCGTAGGTGGCTTAAGAGTATATTTTCCTAGGATGGATTTGGACATGTGTCTAAATCTCTCTTGCCTCTGAAGCCCTATTTGTGTTTGGATCATGCTGCAGGGGCTACTTAAGGGGGTGAGGAAGCGATGCAATGCCTCCTCACCACTTGTTTTAACCCTATTTTTGCTGACAAATGCACCATAACCAACGCTGTATCCTGGCCTAGGCAAACAAGACCCAGGCCTAATGCAGCACTTTGCAGTGGGGGGCAGTACGAAAAGAGTCCCCGCCGGCTTGTGCTACACTGTTAGTGTAGCACCAGTCTTATGGGGCAGACTGGGCAGAGAGGCAAATTAGTTTAGTGTCATCCATAAAGCGGCCGCACTGCTTCCGGTATGCGGGCGGCCGTCATTCCACAACTGTGGGGGGGGGGGGGGGGCGATGCTTCTAATTTTGACTGTCCCATCATCCTGGGCCACAAACTTTCCTCACTGTGCTATGTATCTGCTACACCATTGGCATGGTTATATCTTCTTAGTTCTCTCCATAAAATTATCAGAAATTTGTGCCTAAAATACTATAGGCAACACTTTTTATTTTCATTTTGGATAAAGTAAGGGAGGGTTATAGCCCCTGTCAGTTTATTTTTTACCATTCCTGTCCCATTGCATAGATTTCCCTTAACTTCCTGCCCCAGAGCCAAACAGGAAGTGAGAGGAAATCTATGTAAATTAAGGGACTTCATTGCCCCCCCCCCCAGGCCCTCAAAACTAGTGTCCCCAGTTGAAATTTTCAGGGCGGGTCTTAAATAGCAAGGGTTGTGGCCTTGACAGGAAGGGGAGGGTTATATTTAAATTAGGGGGTGCACGAGTTTAGTCAGACCTAGGGCATCACAAAACCTAAATACACTACTGACCACAACTGAGTTCTTTACACGCGTTTGTAGGGTGTTTGCTGTGCTATTTACTTGAATGTGTAGCCCTCAGCACGAAGCAAAGCATTGTGGTCACGTCAGGTAAACATTACCATTCGCTGTCTATTGCAGCTTAACCACTTTCTTACTGGGCACATATACCCCCTTCCTGTCCAGGCGAAATTTCAGCTTTCAGCACTGCGTCGCTTTAAATTAAAATTGCGCGGTCGTGCGACGTGCCTTACAAACAAAATTGACGTCCTTTTTTTCCCCACAAATAGAGCTTTCTTTTGGTGGTATTTGATCGCCTCTGCGTTTTTTTGTTTTTTTTTGCGCTATAAACAAAAAAGAGCGACAATTTTGAAAAAAACACAGAATATTTTTTACTTTTTGCTATAAAAAAAATCAAATTTTTAAAAAAATATATATTTTTTTTCTCAGTTTAGGCCGATATGTATTCTACATATTTTTGGTAAAAAAAACAATCGCAATAAGCGTATAGTAATTGGTTTGCGCAAAGGTTATAGTGGCTAGGAAATAAGGGATAGAATTCTGACAATTTCTTTTTTTTTTTTTTTTTTACTAGTAATACGGCGATCTGCGAATTTTGTCAGGACTGCGATATTGCGACGGACACATCAGACACTTTTGACACATTTTTGGTACCATTCACATTTATACAGCGATCAGTGCTATAAAAACGCACTAATTACTGTATAAATGTGACTGGCAGTGAAGGGGTTAACTGGGGGAGGTGACCGATGCTGTCTCCCTATGTACAAGAGAAACAGCATCTGTCTCCTCTCGCTGACAGGACGTGGAGCTCTGTGTTTACACACAGAGCTTCACGTCCCTGCTCTAAAACTGCCAATCAGCGGGTACCTGGCAGACATCGCGACCGCCAGGCACGCGCATCGGCATCTCGGGGACGCGCCGGGTGCGCGCGCGCGCCGCCATCGGCACGCGCGCCGCCATCGGCACGCGCGCGCCCCCCAGTGGCCGGAGAAAACGATGACGTCAATTGACGGCAGCTTGGATATTCAGTTCCCCTAAGCTGCCGTCAATTGACGATATGCGGGGCTGCAAGTGGTTAAAGGGCAATCGGCGGGAAGCAAAACGTGGCTCAACCCTGCATTTTTTCCACCTCCAAAGACAAGTCTAAACAAAGATTTAATGTAAACTGAACTTTTAGCTTAACCACTTGCCTATTGGCCACTTTTACCCTCTTCCTTACCAGGCCAATTTTCAGCGTTCAGCACTGTTGCACTTTGAATGACAATTGCATGGTCAACCAACACTGTACCCATTTGAATTTTATCAATTTGTTTTCACACAAATAGCTTTCTTTTGGTGGTATTTAATCCTCACTGGGTTTTTTACTATTTGCTAAACAAACAAAAAAAGTTAAGATATAATTTTTCTACAATAAAACTACTTATTTTAGAAAAAAAATGGTAACAATTATCTTATTTTTACACCTTTTGTGTATTGATTGTATAAAAAAATAGGATACATTTTGTAAGACATTGCAAAAAAATAAAAAAGAAGCCTAGTTTGTCATTAAAAATGTATCACTTGATAGTCTTAAAATATGACAATGTTGAATAAACAGGTCCATAATGGAAATTAAAAAAATGCTCTGGACCAAGAGGGAATACAGGTGTGAGAGCTGAAGAGGTTAAAGTATATTAACGTAAATGTATCATTTTCTAATGGTGAGCCATGTTACATGCGCTAAAAAAAAGCAGCCTGGAATGATCCACTATTTGGAGTGTGAGTTGATGTTATTTACACTGGAGACATACTGTATATACAGTACATGTAAAGCTTCTTTAGTGATTAATGCTAAGTAAATGGTGACATTGTGTGTGGAGATGCAATGCTGGCCCCTGAACTAAACATAAAAAAAGGGGGCCTTTTAACAATTGCCCTTTTCAGTTTTCAGTGCGCGTTGGGACACCTTATGATGCACTATCATACTTTTCCACACACCACACAATGCTGGAGAATGGAAAAAAAGATTTAGGTCATATTTGCCAAATCACGCTACAAACCAGCGTAGACATGTGGATAATTTAAAACAGGAAAGGAAAAGGGAATCAGCGGCTTCTGATGCTGGGTACACACGATAGTTTTTCGGCATGAAAAAAAAAAAGAAGTTTTCAGCATGTAGAAAAACAACGTTTTTTCCAACTTCATCATTAAAACGATGTTGCCCGCACACCATTGTTTTAAAAAAATGCTTTAACAAAGCGTGGTGACGTACAACAAATACGACGGCACTATAAAGGGGAAGTTCCATTCGCCTTTTGGCTGCTTTAGCTGATTCCTTGTTAGTAAAATACGATTTGCGCTTTTTTGTCTGTAACAGCGTGATGAATGTGATTACTCCATTATGAACGGTAGTTTTACCAGAACGAGCGCTCCCGTCTCATAACTTGCTTCTGAGCGGCTTTTTAACATTGTTTTAGCCCACACACGATCATTTTTTACAACCCGAAAAACGACATTGTTTAAAACGTCGTTAAAAAATGCAGCATGTTCGGAAAAAAAATTGGTAGTTTTTCAGAACCCGAAAAATGATGTAAAGCCCACACACCATCATTTTAAATGACATTTTTCAAAAACGATCGTGTGTACGCGGCATTAGTTTAGCAATAAAGTGATTTAATAAGTATAAAAAGTATCAGATACACTCACAAGATAAGGATAAAAACCAGCATGAAAATATGGGGTTCATCTCCTCTGCCCCGTGTGGAGTGCTGTGGATGTGTCCATGGCTGAGATGCTGCCAGATGCTGCCGCTGGTCCTGCCACGCTGGTGGCTCCCAGATCTTTCAGTGGACTAGGCGGTGCCCGGAGCCATTCGGAAGCTGAGATTACATCACTACCACGTACAGTGTCGGAAGGGTCGCAGAAAAGTACCTTCTATTGCTCTCAGCCTCCTCCAAATCCATATTTATTTTTTGCCTATATGATATACAGTAATGCGTTTGCAAATGCGTGCGGACAAAACCCCTGTTTTTAACGCATACTGTTAGACAGGTTAATTGGTTGTTCTGCTAGCTGGTCGGTAAGTAGGCTTGGTTATTCCCTGGGCATTCCCCAGGTTTTTGTTGTAATATACAGTAATTCCCTGTTAGGGAGGCTACATTCATTTGGATGATATTACAAGGAGAAACAAAAAAACAGTAAACATAAAAATAGATTTCAGGGCCATTAGATAGTGGGAGAAAGAGGGATATAGGTGTCCACTAAGCAAGTAAGCAAAAAACTATAGTCTCACTACATCCCTAAATTAGAACAATTTGTGTACCCCAAAGGGGGTGTGTATCCTCGGTGGGACTTTTAGCTTGGGAGACTGGTTTGATAAGTAAAGATAAAAAACTAACTGGTCATCAATTATATCAAAAATATATTACATTTTATTAAATATTGTTGTTCGTAGTCACCACATGGAGACCAGTGCTACAACGTTAGGTGAAAGCATTCAAGTGACTACAAGGAGGGAAAGTACAACCTAGGACATACAAAGGTCAGCGGCGTTGAACATCAATGATAACAAGACATAAGGGAAATTATAATAGCGACAAAAATTGCAGACAAAACCCCCAAAGAACTGTCTATTGAGTGAGGACAGATGTGCCAACGTTTCGAGGCTATGGAGAGTCGTGCCTCTTCATCAGGGCAGGGGTAATGCAAGACTGTCGCTGTACAATCTAAAATGGAAAAAATAAATAACTAAAGATACAAAATACCAGAAACAGTAATCAAGAGGCATTGACATTCCCTCACCATAGCTCTCCCTGTGTATTGGAGCAACGCCAGGGCTTTTTTTTCAGGGGGAACTTGGCAGAACTCAGTTCCACCACCTTTGGCTCAGAACCTTTGGTGCCTGCTCACCACAATCACAGAAGTCTGGTTTCTGTGTTTACAAGTGACAACTTTGTAACCCCCTGAACTCTGACTCTGTATAAATCTCGCCCCTGAACTCTGTCTCTGTATGTAATGCAATTCTGGTATTTAATGCCCCATTAAGACCCTTCTACTGTTTGTGAAATCTGAACGGGTCGTGGTTGAGTTACTTACGCACCTATTTTCTGAGAAAAAAAGCTCTGAGCAACGCCCATAAACACATGCAGAAAAAGACCCCAAAAGAACCACCACAGTTAATAATTACATTACTGCTTGAGGTTTTTTGTTTGTGTATATCACAGGCTAGAAAATACTAACCGGTTGATGTATATGCAATCTTTCTCAGGAGGAGATAGAATTGCTATCTTGCCGGTTGAATTGGTGTGTCCAGAGGTCATTAAAACAAGTGTATTCAAGAAATGTCCTCGCATAGGAGACATACGGTCTAAAAATAAAAATAAAAAACATGCAGAAAAACATCATAATGCCATATAAGATCAAAGAGTGATACACTGGTCGTTTGTACCAGGAAGACTTGTATGCATACATACAATCCCAATGTGCACAAAAGTGCACATATGGATTGAATAATTGGAGTGGTTAAGGGATACTGACAACAGGGGGCGGCAAGGATATAGGTATATAACATACCTTAATGCGCAGGATGATAGGTCAACTGAGAGAATACATTAGAATAAGGTAAGAGTGCATCTCCCATAGTAAAACATATCTGCAGAGTACTGTGAAAAGAAGAAGAGAGAATATAATATAAAGGCCCAAAGAATATCAAAATATATATGTATTTATATACAGTTTGTCCCTAATGCTGACAAACAGGTAATTAATAATATACCTGCATATACTGTCAGGGTGGAAACAACGTGATGGGAAAATTGGAATCAGTGCGAATGGACCATAATACGTCATATGAAGACAAGCCCAAACTGACTGTCACTTCTATAGACTTTTTTCACTTTTTAACATAGAAAGAAATGTGTTGGAATGAAACAACGAAATACACCATAATGCATATTAGTCTGAATGCATTGGTATTTAAGTATGCAGTATATTCTAATTGTAACATGCTTACCAATGTATGGACAGAGACCTATCAGAGGGAGCCCCCCCCCGGATGGTGCAGATGTAAGAGCTGGCTATCTGCCTTGTTGAAGAGGCTAATAATTCCAAGAGGAGGAGTTTGTGACAGGAGATCTGTGATTAGAAAAAAGTAAGCCAAAATAATTATAAAGTTTCCCAAAAGTGTGGGTGCACCAGTATCGAGGTGTAAACACCTTCTATAATGCTAATGCAAACTGGGCAGGCTTACTAAGTAACAATATCACTGGACAAGCAAAGAGTGAACGTAAAACACTTGCCTGTTAGATGGTCACTGATCCTCTCATTGCTGCAGCCAGGGGAAGACTGACGCTGAGCCCTCATACAGACAGGTATATATGTCTGCGGCATCAGCGTCAGTGAACACAGCTGAGTGTGCAGAGGCAGACGGGGGGAGGAATCCTGTGCGCATCATCACATCCTGGGGCCGCCCTCCGGGTGCGATGACGTGTGACGTCTCCGCCCACACCCCCATAGCAGGGAAATCCCGACTACGTATGGAGGTGTGTCCTAGGACGTCACACCTGAAGGGGGGTGAAAGAGAAAGGAGAAAGCGCCGCTCGTCAAAGTCCCGCGACGCAGGAAGAGAGGGGTGGGCGGGTCCCGCCAAGTACACATCGGAGGGAACGCCTCCCTACACAGAAAAGGACACATAATGTTCAAGTCTTACCTGCGCCGGGTGTCAGAAAATCCCAAAAGAGGGCCCAAAACAAAAACTCCAAAGTAAAAAGGTACACAAAGAGAAGGATTACTAATTGCAATTCTCATTTAGTGCAACGTGCACTCAAAATATGGGAGATTATGAAGTATGTGGTAGCGTAGATGGGGAGGTCATCCCATGTAGAAAATCTCAGCTTGAATTATCCACACACAGGGAGGGCCAGGCTTACAATCTATGAGAGCCTGATGATCCTGTGATTTCTGTTGTTATATAATGCTACATTAGTATTAAACCAAAGAAGAGAGATAATCACACAGGATACCATTGCATGGTGAGTACTAGCATACAAAATATACAAAGTGGTAGATCAATGTCGGTACTAGTCATCTCTACAGATTTTCGTCATATTAAGGGGAAAAGACATAGAATACAAAATTAGACATCAAGAACAGAGCCACAAACTATAAACTCTAAGGCCGCATACACACGATGAGACAAAATTACATTTTTGGGATAGAAACTACTAGCGTGCAATATTGTATTGCCTGCGGTCTGTTTTCGATATAAACTACTGCTTAAATAGATAGTGGGAGTGTATGGATTATTTTTAGAGAAAATATATTGTTTAGTGCATTTTACCCACTTGCGGACCACGCTATAGCCGAATGATGGCTACAGCACTGTCATCTAGTTCTGGATGCCGTCATATGATGACGTCCCGTGATCGCGCTCGCTGTGGGGCACGTGCGGTATGCTCTGTGATTGTCCCAGGGACACTGCTGATCACATATTGAGATAAAGAGCCAATCAACGACTTTTACCATTTCCGATCACAGCTGGTCATGGATGTCAACAGAAGCCAGTTATCGGCAACGCTTTTCGTCATGCTGACAGCATGAGGAGAGGAAAGGAGAGAAGATTACTGGCTTCTCTAAAAGGGACATCTACATTGATAATCAGTGCCAGTCCCAACAGTGCCTACCAGTGCTGCCAGTCTGTACCCACCTGTCAGTGCCACCTAGCAGTGCCCATCAGTGACGCCTATCAGTACCACCTATCAGTGCCGCCTTCAGTGCAAGCCTCATCAGTGCCCACCAGTGCCGCCTCATCAGTGCCTGTCAGTGCCCATCAGTGCTGCCTCATCGGTGCCCCGCCTCAGTGCAGCCTATCATTCCCTAGCTTTGCAGCCTCATCAGCATACATCAGTGAAGGAGAAGAATTACGTGTTTGTAAAATAAACATTTTGTTTGGTACAGGGTGTTGCATGACAAGGCAATATTCATTCAAAGTGTGACACTGAAAGCTGAAAATTGGCCTGGGCAGGAAAGGGGTAAAAGTGCCTATTAGGTAAGTGGTTAAAGCCGAACTGCGGCATAGCCCCACTGCATGGGTTAACTGTACCCCCACACTCTAACAGTCTTCAAAATGGACTGTTCCTGATGTCAGCACACTGAAGCACACTCCATAGACAGGAAGTCCAGAACAGTCCACCACTGGACCATAGGGGAGAGCGGCTTTCCGGAAGATCAGCGGATCAGGTGGGTAAAAACTTTGTGCTCACCCCTAGAAAAAATGAGCAGTTGACCCATGCAGTGTGAGCACAGCCTGATTGCATGGGGAAAAAAATGCACGGAGTTGGGCTTTGAGCTTACTTGTAAATTGTGTTTATCTTAAAGGGGTTGTAAAGGAATATTTTTTTCCTAAATAGCTTCCTTTACCTTAGTGCAGTCCTCCTTTACTTACCTTATCCTTCGATTTTGCTTTTAAATGTCCTTGTTTCTTCTGAGAAATCCTCACTTCCTGTTCTTCTGTCTGTAACTACACACAGTAATGCGACACTTTCTACCTGGTTGGTGTTGAGAAAGCCTCTTGAGGGGGGAGGGGGCGATCAGGAGTGTCAGGACACTCTCTACTTTGCAGATAGAGAAAAGAGAGCTGTGTGTTAGTGGGAGTGGCGTCCTGACACTCCTGCTCTCCTGCGCCCCCATCAAGAGGCTTTCTCCACACCAGGGAGAAAGCCTTGCATTATGGTGTGTAGTTACAGACAGAAGAACAGGAAGTGAGGAGTTCTCAGAAGAAATAAAAGGACATTTAAAAGCAAAATCGAAGGATGAGGTAATTGAAGGAGGACTGCACTAAGGTAAAGGAAGCTATTTAGGGAAAAAAAATGTTTTCCTTTACAACCCCTTTAAAATTGTGTAAACACAAAGCACTGTAACGCATGGCCATGCCATATGGGGTTACAACAACACTTTTTTTGCATCACTTTGTTTATAAATTCTGGAGGGAAATAGACAGGGAGAGGCATAATAAGACAGGCAAAGGGAAAAAAAAGGAAACTAGAGAGAAGAAAGGTAGATATTTGTTATTTTGTGAAAATATATTGCGCTACTCCCTATAGAATAAG